>JAAXYX010000441.1:0-39425 GCA_036851915.1 Ptenothrix huangshanensis
AGAGAGAGAGAGAGAGAGAGAGAGAGAGAGAGAGAGAGAGAGAGAGAGAGAAATATTATTATGTAAACCAAACTTGCCTGCCAGCCATGCCAAGCCACTTGGATTTAGATGAGACACTAGGAGAGTACGAGAAGCAATAGCAGTAAAGCGTGGAGTGTGTGGAATAAGATTCTCTAGGATTCTCAGTTTCAGCGGCAACCGCTGCAGATGATGTGGATGTGGCTGAAACTCAAGACTGAACACATGTTCCATTCCCTTGTCTCTTTTTTAAACACCACAATTCCAAGTATTCCTTGCGATTTGTTCTTTACTAAATAATTATGTACAAAATCCAACTCCATCAAGTCACCCGACAGCAGTGGCAAAGTGTGTGCGAAGTACACTCCAAACATCAAACCTCATGTCATCCAACATCCACAATTTTCACATTTACTGTATCTCATCGTTAGTGTTAATCGTGTGATAGAGTGAGAGGGAAAATGCTATCATGCATGCTGACATGCCGATCTCGTCCCAGGGCAAAGCCATTTATCTGCATTCTTTCCACTCTGGAAAGTCTTACAATCGCTTATTTTTTAAGTGGCTAAAATCTTCTAATTGCGTGTTTTTCAAGCAGCTCAAAATCCATTACTTTTCTACTGCTTAAAAAGTGTAAAATATTGCATTGCTTATATGCCTATTAAAAGTGGAAATTAATATCGATTGGTTGTTTAAAAAAAATTAAGATGACCTTGTGCATAAGTTTTTAAGGGTCAAAATATTCTGATTTAATTTTTTGAAAAGTACAAAACCAATTTGCAAAATTCTTGTTTTTTCAAAACTAAACTGTTTTGCAATTGTAAGTAAAATTTTGTTATTATAAATTTTGCACTTTGCAATTTGTTTGTTTTTGAAAAGGGCAAAAACTTATAATTGCGCATTTTTGGAAAGAGCTACAACCATTAATTTATTGTTTTTTGAAAAGGAGAAATTCTTTTAATTGCATGCTTTTGAAAAGTGCAAATTCTTCTAATTGCATGTTTTTGAAAGGTGCAAATTCTTCTAACTGAATTTTTTCGGAAAGCGTGAAATTCAATAAATTGTTGATTTTAGAAATCAGCAAAAATTTCTATTTAAATGCTTGTAAGCATATGCATTTAAACCTGCAAGAATCTCGGACGACACTGAATAAAAATTCCAACACCATGTACACATTTGTTGATTTCATTCACATTTTAGAGGCTACAAAGGTAAGCCTGGGAACAATATTCAACGCATTCATGATGAATTAAAAACCCAAGCTAGGTATTTCCTTGTAAACACTTGGTTCAACTGTAAACAATTCTCGTACTTTTTCTCTCGGAAAAGCTCCCTGTTTTTTAAAACAAACCAACCCATTTCTAATAACTCAAAATTGCGTCTGCATCTTCGAGTAAGTTTAGCCTTCGCATTGCGATTATTATTCTTGACTAATATTTGTACTTCTTTCCTGCTAACGAGCATCAATCATCATTAAATTAAAAACGCATTTTAACTTAAGACATATGGAGATGCACTGTAGTTGCTCCAACACAAATAATCCACTAAAATTATTATTTGATGCATCAAAGTTTCCCCTTGGAAGCTGTTTCGAGTGTCTTTATGAAGAGAGAGAAGATGAGAAGAACACATGTCAAGCAGATTCACCGTCTCGGATGCATTCATCTCAAAGTCATTTTTCCAATCTTATCTCGTCATTTATTTCAACTTGCGCTTTGGCATTTGCTTTTACTCTGCTGTTCAACCGAATCGACTTGGATCCTCTTGTCGCGTCGTCTCATTCTCAAGTCTAATAGAGTCCAAGAGTACATCCATCCATCGCATCACACATGCTTCCCTGTCATTATCTCCTATCTGCGAAATGAAGTTCGTAGTGGCGGTGTACACTTACGTTCTAGTAGAATTCGGGGGACTAAAGTGCGTAATTTGGTACAAGTGCAAAATGCACTAAGTATTTACTTTTTCTAAGTTATCTGTTGTTTTTAACCATTTATTTATTTAGTTGTAATAATCACCTTCAGGCTGGTTCTCCAAGCACCGATTTCTAACTAATTTCTTAGGAAAATTTGCAGACTCCTAATTCCTGATTCTATAAAAGGGCAAAACGTTCTAATTGGTTGTTTTTGACAAAGTGCAAAATGTTATACCTCCATGTTTTTACGCATTTACGCGTTTTCAGAAAACCCAAAATCTTCTAAGTTCATGTTTTTAAAAAGGTGAAAAACACTCTAAATGCTTGATTTTAAAAAGGTACAAAAAGTTCTAAATACTTGTTTTGTGAAAAGGTGCAAAACGATATAACTTGAAATATGCAAGACTTACTGATTCCGTGTTGTTTAAACGGTAGAAAATTGTGTATTTATACGATCTTAGAAAATTCGAAACCTTCTAACTTCATGTTTTTGAAAAGATGCAAAGCGTTCTAAATGTTTATATTTAAAAACCTCGACTAAAACAAGCTCGACTTGCATGGTTTTGAAACGGTTGAACTGTTTCTTCTCTATATAAACTTTTTTTAGAAACTACTAAACCTTCTAATCCTAAGTTGATGGTTTTAAAATGGTGCAAAATGTCTTATTTGCGTGCCATACCACACCACCAAGCCTCACCTTTTCAGAAAGACCAATTTCCCCCAAGTGAATTTAATGTTCACTCAAAGGTTTTTGCAACATTTTTGGCAATTGTAAAATCTACCACACTAACCTTTGCTCAAAAAATAAAAAAAACTGTTATAAGTGCAATCTTTGTAAAATGTACTTTGTAACATTTACATTTAATTACCTCTTCAATACAAACAGAACCTAGTTTCATTTTGCATAATTATAAAAGTGGATTAGGTACTTCCTTCTCAAGATAACTGGTGAGAAATCGACTTGGCAAAAGGCAGTATTATTATTAGCGATTTCACACTCGAATCACAATGGGATACAATACAACTATTGCAATTCGCACCTCCTCCAAAGTGGCGTGTAAATCATTTGAAAATAGGACAATAATGTAGTCTACAAAGATACTGATTTTGCCCACAATCTCACATCACATCATTCCACAATTCCATCCGACTCGTATTTTTAATCATAATTGCATGCAGATAGAGCACCTTGCACCTTTCAGTCATTTCATCTCACGAACTAATAAATAACTAAAGTACCACACGATGCTCCATTATGTTGTTCCTCTTCCTCTATTTCTTCTTGTTTATGTTTCAATTTGAGCTTCAATGTTGATGAAATTGTTGATCAAATGTAGAAAAGGCCAAAAGCCAAAGAGAGAGAGAAACAAGGAGAACGAGCGAGAGCCCGAGCCACGGCTTTATCCCAAAATTCGTTCTCATTCCCAGCTTTACGACTCCTTTGCATGACCACGACCACGATGATTTAATTACATGTATTTTGGTAACATGGCCATGGCCAACAACACAATCCTCTCGAATTTACCAAATTGCAGGGGCGTATCTGGATTGAGTGCTGAAGCACCCCCAAAATTTCGGAAAAATTGAACATTTTCAAACAGCATTACTTAAAAAAATTGGACCTTTTCGAATCGCGTTAATTAGAAAGTTGAACCTTTCAAAAAGTGCAAATTTGAAAGGTTAGACGATTTCAAAAATACGTTATTTGGAAAAATTGGATCTTTTCAAAAAGCGTTATTTGGAAAAATTGGATCTTTTCAAAAAGTGCTATTTGGAAAAATTGAATCTTTTCAAATATTGTTATTTGAAAAAATTGGATCTTTTCAAAAAGTGCTAATGAAAAAATTGGATTTTTTCACAAAGTGTTATTTGGAAAAATGACACTTTAAAACAATTTTACTCAAAAATTGAGACTTAAAAAGGGTTAATTCTAGAAAATTCGTTTTAACATTGCACAGCACCTCTGAAGTTCAGTCCCGCTTACGCCCCTGCTGACTGCTGCCCAAGTGCCTTCCTCCCTCGAACATCCGCATTTTAAGACTGACTTGTGAATGTCAAGCCCTGCGAGCAAAGTCTGCCTTACTTTTCAGAGTTTTTTGGATGGAAATGTTTGGAAAAAAGCAAGCCGTGCTTTGGCTGTTGCTGTTGCTGTTACTGTTGGCTTGCGGGCATTGGAGGATGAAGGATGAATTCCAATTGCAAGTCCGAGTCCGAGGTACATGACACGACACGACGAATGGACGAGACACAGGCAGACAGAGAGCATAGAGGCACACGCTCCAAGACACTCTATCCCCTCCATACGTGTACATACATATAATGGAGTCCGAGTGGAGAGCAAGACACGATCCCGTTCATATCATACACGATCGGCATCGGCATCGGCATCAGCCTCAGCATCAACATGATCATGTGTCAAGTTAAATGTGAAGTGGAAGTGGAGTATGAAGACGAGCACCCGATCACAAAGTTGGAAAAGTGCTCGGAGCACAAGACAAGGATGATTCGATGATTCCATCATTTCAATTTAATTCCTAATCTATAATGTCTATGCCTTCCCTTGCCTGCTGACGCTCACGCTCATCCTTACAATGCATTACATGTCAATAATTATCATATTTAAATTCACACTTGAAGCTTACGGTTATTCCACTCACTCACGGTAATTATTAGAAGCCATTATCGTCATCATCATCATTATCATTATGACTATGCTTTGAATTGAGGCAACTGGCTATGCTATGTATATGCATCCCATGTCCAACTCGAACTCAGTAGCGTAACTAGGCGTAGGCCAAGTAAGCCTAGGTCTACAAATAAATTTGAAAAATACACTGCCTTCTTTAAGATTTCCACGAAAAAGACGCAGTTTTTTATATTTACACGAAAGAGGCGCAGTTTTTTTAATTTACAAGAAAACAAGGCAATTTGTTTTAAATTTACACAAAAATGGCGCCGTTTTTTTTAAATTTACGCGAAAATGTCGCAGTTTTTTTTAAATTCACACAAAAATGGCGCAGTCTTTTTAAAACTTACACAAAAACATCGTAGTTTTTTTAAATTCACACAAAAACATCGCAGTTTTTTTAAATTTACACAAAAACATCGTAAGTTTTTTTTAAATTCACACGGAAAAGACGCAGTTTATTTTAAATTTGAGCGAAAAGGCACAATTATTTTTATAATTTACACTAGATAAGATGGAGTTTGTTTAAATTTTACACTGGATGTGATAAAGTTTTTGCTAAGCCTGAAAAATGAAATGAAAAAAAACCTGCGGGCGCTACTGTCTCAATTCAATCCTGACCAACCAACCTGTTTCACCAAAAACTCCAACATTCGTCAATTTATTTCCAAAACCATGAGCACAGGCGTAGCCATGGGTAGGTTTCTCGACAATGTATAGGTACGAAACATAGTACAAGTCTTCTCTCTCTTCAAGCTTTCGTGTCTACCTGTGTGAACATAATGCAATTACCCCTATACCTGTAGATAATGCATGTGCGATGAAAACTCAAGTGGAAGTCCATGTCCATTTCGATTGCGATTAAGAGTACAATTTTGCTTTTGTTTTATCGGTTGTGGATGTATGTAAAGATGCTGTGTAAGGATGCCGTGCAGGAAGATTCATCATTACTTTTATGACTTGGAAATTACCTGTACTCTTTCTTGCGGTTGTTGATGTTGATGTTGGTACTATTCCAAGGCTTTAATTATGACACTGTACGGTTTCAACTTTCAAAACATGGACACGGACAAGTGAAACACAAAGGGAAAGCATCATTTTTAATTATTAATTACAGGTGTGCTATTACCGCTTCGCTGTCACTCCATTCTACGGTCCTAGAGCTTGCAGATTCCGACCTAAAGCCAAAGCCAAAGCCAAAGCCAAAGCCAAAAGTCACAAAGATTTTGACAAGAGAAAATGGTGTGAGAAAAAAGATACCTAGCTATTAGGATTTCCACAGGATTGTATGACGTGTATTTTTAATTACAGAGTTTAATCATTTGAACAAAATTGCTTTGCTTTTTTTTGTATTTGTACGTGTGTAGATTTATGTACAGTTTATATGAGCGAAATAACATGGTGACTTATGGCAACTAGGAAGAGGTTACAAATTCATACCTTGTATTTCCTGTAGTGTAATTACACATCTCGCAATTATTGACATGCATGATTTAATTGCACAAATTAAGTTAATTTTAACTGGCTTCGCGATGCCAAAATATACATGGTCTGTCCCAAATTTACATAGCGCGGACAGAACATTTAAAATAGTTTGTTTTTAAAATTTTGTGCTTTTTTGAAGTTTATTTATGATTGTCTGAAAAAGTGTTTGAAGTAAACTTTTTTTTGAATTTTTTAGCAGTACTTACATGTGTATAAATAAATCCTGTGCTATACTGCTCAAGAATTGAAACTCTTACCAACCAAGATTCTTAAAAAAATGAAATAAGGCCTATAGTGTTATTAAGATGTTGATGTTGCCAATACCAATAAACAAATTGCCTCTCGTCTGTACAGATATTTAATTTGGAGCAGAATCTGTTCGCGCTGAATTGGTTTGGATTGGCAAGTAAAGTAAGTAAATGGGAGTATCTAATTTGCAGATTTAATTTTCAATCGACTTCTTGTCAAATTGTGTGCAGACTTGAGATAGAGTTGGGCTGCTTTGCTCCTAGCTCCGACTGGGGCTTTTATCTCCTCAGATATCACACTGACATGACATGAGCGATTGTAGAAAAGTGGAATGCACAAGTTTGTATCAAAGCAAGAGCAAGAGCAAGATGAAGCCAGGCCCATGAATTTGTTTTGTAGATAGCATTTAAGTGATGGAAGGGTTGAGGATTTTTTGCCATATTTTATTTGATTGCTGTAAGATTACGAGTTGAGTAAGAGACTAGAATGTGAATGCAGTGGAGTGCAATTTAATGCAATGCAACCCAATCGGCTGAAATGCAAGTGAGAGACAAACGAGAGGGAAAAAAATCAAACTGGAGGCGTCGTTCTCTCCTCGTAGTCACAATGCAATCATCACAATTCGTACAAGTTAATCGTGGGCAAAAAATAATCTCGAGTAATTCATACTTTGGTTTATGTCTGTTGCGGGGTCATTTCAGCTTGTACATAGGTACCTACATACATTCCTCACTCATTACTTACACGATGCGATGGAGAGAAGCATATAGTAGAGTGGACGTGCTCCTCGTCGTCATTTAGTCTGATATTTATCAAGACGAGAGACAAGCCTCCATCCCATTCCCTGTGCAATGTAGGCTATGCTATAGCTTTGGGTCATTTCGTTTCGTGTCCCTTCAGAAGCCATTGCACCTTCTCACTCAGAAATCACTCATACTCATGACTCACTCATCGTCAATCCAATCCAATCCAATCCTATCAACGCAATCATATCGACTGTCATTCAGCTCGATCTGTTTTTATCTGCCTCTGTATTAACTTATAATTAATCAGTGCAAACTTATTTATTTCAAAAGCTTTTAATGTGCATTAGCATTATTTATTACTGTAATTATGGCTATTTTCTAGCTCTTTAATTTTCAACCTTCACTGGATATACACATGTATAGCATTTAGCACATGTAGGCATACACTTAGTGGGATTTTGTAACATGGTGCTTTATAGCTTCTACATATATAATTACGTTAATTTGAAACTGTAACAGCAATTTGGTTCTACAAACATATTTAACACGATGCCTTAAGGCTTGGGGAGATAAATAATTGGACACTTTTTTTTATAACATGGTGCCTTATGACATGACTATGACGGAATACATACGTGTAGTATTTTGACACTTAGCATTGTGGCTTGTGGCTTGTGGCCCAGTGTATTTATAAGCTATTTATAATATAAATACCTAGGTACCTACATAGATTTCGTAAAATGCCTAAAAATTAGTGATTACAACAGAAACATTTTCCCTTAAACTTTCACCCTGGAACTTCAGCCACCGCCCCTATCCCAGTTAGCTATTTCACTAAACTTGGGTTTCATCATTGTATTTATTAGTATGGCCATGTGCACTCGTACTCGTACTCGTATGCTATGGTATAATATACCACCCCATATGATTTTCCCATATGACGTTAATTTCTTTGATTGCTTGCCACGTGCACGAGTACAATTACGACTGTTGTCAAAGCTAAATAGCCAAACCGAAATCGAATCCGGGGCTGAAGCCACAGTCAAAGTCAAAGCCAAAGTCAAAGCTGGAGTCAAAGCCAAAGCCAAAGCCAGCGCCAAAGCCAAAGCCAACGCCAAAGACCTTTGCCACATGACTAAGTAATGAAATGAAGCTGTCGCGGACGCGGTACAGTAGCTTCTGTTATTCTGTAGTAACATCATATAATGCCTACAGTATATACCTATATACTAACTATATCTATATCTACGCATATATCTCGAGAAATGTCCCGTCTATTTATAGATTTGTGTCCGCGACTTCTCACTCAGGTCCTGGCTAAAACACACATACACACACATATGGTATGTTTATAATATCCCAGGCTGTATCCTACTCTAGTAATTATAATGATTCCGGGCAGTACCTACTGCATGTAAAAGGAGTTCGACATCGAAGTCGTAGTCGTAGTAGACGTCGCCCGAGTCTCAAAACATTTACCGACGGATCTCATAAACAGATCAAGATCAAAGGAAAATCAGCTAGACTATAATGGCGTGAAAGGAAAGCCCAGCCAAAGCCAAAGCCAAAGCCAAAACGAAATTCAAGGCAAGAAGTGCAGGGCACGAGTTTTAGGAGGATAGGATTGTAAACACAGATGCCCCTCCGCCCACGCCAAAACCACAGCCACAGAGAAGAGGAACCTGCAGGAAGTGTCTGCTTTTCAACTCTACCTTCGGCCACACTCCTCTTCCTTTCTTCGCTTCAGCTTCACCTCAAGTCCCCCTCACCAGCATTTTATAGCCAGACCAGCAGTTCACCGATAGGTACCCAATCATAACGACCTTTAAAAGTGTATGGGACGACTCTACCTACCGTTCCTCGTGAGTACTCGTCGTCAATCCATTCCACTGTGGCAGGAGCGTATCTGGGGTGGGTGCTTGGGTGTTGAAGCATCCCCCGAAAATTTGGAAAAATTTGAATATTTCGAAAAGTGTTAATTGGAAAAAAAGTGTTAATTTGAAAAATTGGATCTTTTCGAAAATTGTTTATTGTAAAAGTTGGTTTATTTAAAAAAATTGGACCTTTTGAAAAAGTGTAAAATTGAAAAATTGAACCTTTTGAAAAAGTGTAAATTTGAAAAATTGCACCTTTTCAAAAAGTGTAAATTTCCAAAATTGCACATTTTCAGAAAGTATAAATTTCCAAAATTGGACCTTTTCAAAAAGTGTAAATATGAAAAATTGCACCTTTTCAAAAAGTACGAATTTCCAAAATTGCACATTTTCAAAAAGTACGAGTTTCCAAAATTGCACCTTTTCGAAAAGTGTTTTCAAAAACTGGACCCTTTCAAAAAGTGTAAATATGAAAACGACCCTTTTCAGCAAACTTTAATTAAAAAATGATGCTTGAAAAAGCGTTGATTCTACAAAATTTGTATTAACATTACACAGCACCGCCAAAATTCTGCCGCAGGTACGCCCCTACCCTGTCACCGGAACCTAGAGACTTTCTGACGATCCAATCAAAATTACTATGATGGGAAAGAGGGCAACTATAATGTACCTATGCCTATGCCTATATCCAGAACTAAGGTATAGAAAGAATGAGTAAAAGTACAGCTGACAGACAGACAAGGAGATAGATAGATAGAGAGAGAGAGAGAGAGAGAGACTGCGTGGCAACATAAATAAATTCACATCGCACTCATATCTGTATTTACTCTGGAAACTGCGGGCAGAGGGAAAAATATTGTGATGACAATCAACTGCAGAGAGACTGTGTCCTGTCCTGTCCTGTCCACTCCCGTCAATAACACAATTTTCACATCTCCACATTTCCATATTTCCGTAGTGTGCTGCATTGCCCTCCTTCCCCACAGCATATCCGTAATCTCCTTCCTCCATGCCACACACTTTCTTTAATGTTTACCAACGATATTTATCATTTTCATACCCCTGCCAAGCCAACCCAAACGAAACCAAACGAACGAAACGAAGGAAAAAAACCACGAAGGTAATATGGAAGCAGGAACAGCGATGGATGGAACACTATGAGGATGATGGATGCACAGTTTATTTATTCCCATCCGCAGTAGCGTAAGTAAGCGTAGGCCACGTATGTAGACTTAGGCCAACAAAAGATCTTTCAAAATACACTACCTTCTTCAAGATTTGCATGAAAATGAAAGTGTTTTTTTAAATTCACAGAAAAACGACGCCGTTTTTTTAAATTTACAGAAAAACGATGCAGTTTTTTTAAATTCACAGAAAAACGACGCAGTTTTTTTAAATTTACAGAAAAACGACGTGGTTTTTTTTAAATTCACAGAAAAACAACGCAGTTTTTTTAAATTCACAAAAAAATGACGCCGTTTTTTTGTAAATTTAAAGAAAAACGACGCGGTTTTTTTAAA
This sequence comes from Ptenothrix huangshanensis, assembly GCA_036851915.1. Lineage (NCBI taxonomy): Eukaryota > Metazoa > Arthropoda > Collembola > Symphypleona > Dicyrtomidae > Ptenothrix > Ptenothrix huangshanensis. The sequence continues at coordinate 10,491 of JAAXYX010000441.1, forward strand.
ATTTACAGGAAAACGACGCAGTTTTTTAAATGTACAAGAAAACGACGCCGTTTTTTTTAAATTCACGGAAAAACCACGCAGTTTTTTTAAATTTGCGGGAAAACGACGCAGTTTTTTAATGTACAAGAAAGCCTCACATTTATTTTAATTTACACGAAAGAGGCACAGTTTTTAAAAAAAATTACACAGAAAAGGCCCATTTTTTATAGTGGACACTAGGTAAGATGCAGTGTATTAAAATTCTACACTGGATGAGATCAAGTTTTTTCCAGGCGTCCACAAAAAAATCCTGCTCGCGCTACTGCCCATCCTATGCACATCAGCACAGGAAGATCGAGATCCTACATGCACGACAAGTCTGAAAAATAGCTGTTGCCTATAAAAAGACGAAGCGAGACAAGGACAAGGTACAAATGCCTTCCAACCGATTCCCGTCCAAACCACATGTACGCACGCACGAGCAAAATCAAGAACAAATAAGCAAAAGCGAAAGCAAATAAATGTTCAAATCTCCTATCTATGTAATACATCACAATTTGAATTCATCGCAGCCCCAGAACCAGAACCAGAACCAGCACCAGAACAAGCACCAGTATCAACAGCTCGATCCACATCAACACCAACATCGAAATCAAGATCAAGATCACAGAAAAGATTCCTTGGTCATAGTCATAGTCCTACACATACATATACCCATATATAAATCTATACCCTTTTATTACAGCTACAGCCCGTCATAAAAAATAAGGAAAATAAAACTTTTTTCTCCTTTTCCAACTATTAGTTTTTAGTATTTTTCCTTAGTTCTTAGTTTTTTTTACAGCTTGAGGAAGCTTGGAGAGAATTCTGAGAGAGGATTTGTTCACGTGCCCACCGAGTAAACAAAATGAATTCCATTAGCGCTTCGTTCCTCTCTAAGAGACTCGTATGATGAGCACTATCTCGCCTAAGCATCGTTGCAATTTCCTCAGCTTCCGCATCGTCTCTCACTCCAATTGCCTACTCACTCACATCACATAGAGTATGCAAAACAGGGTTTATAATTATAACTCGTGTGCTAACTGTCGATGCAGATGCAGATAGAGGAAAGCACGGGCGAGGAAAGCATGGGAAATTTGTACAGGGAAAGATGGAAATAGAAATTGTCAGGGAGGGCGAAACACATGCAGGAGTAAATACAATGCAGTACAGTACAGTGTATGCATATGATTAGGAAAATATGGAGTGAAGGAAATAAAAAAACATGTTCACTTGCATACGCAGGAGCGCCCGCAGGATTTTTTTTTATTTAGGCCTGGAAAAAACTGGATTTTATTCAGTGTAACATTTTGAAAAAAACTGCATCGTATCTGGCGTCAATCATAAAAAAACGAGCTTTTTCTGTGTACAACTTTACATCAAAAACCGCGTGGTTTTGTGTAAATTTAAAAAAAGCAGCGTCATTTTCACGCAAATTAAAAAAACTACGCCGTTTAAATGCAAGTTAAAAAACCGTAGTATTTTCGTTTCAATTTAAAAAACAGAATCGTTTTTGTCTAAATTTTTTTAAAAATTGCGTCGTTTCGTTTTCTTGTAAATTTGAAAAAAAACGCGTTGATTTCGTGTAAAGTTAAAAAATCGCGTCGGTTTTTTTGTAAATTTAAAAAATCGCGTTGTTTTCGTGCAAATTTAAAAAATCGCGTCGTTTCGTTTTCTTGTAAATTTAAAAAAACCGCGTTATTTTCGTGCAAATTAAAAAAAATCGCGTCGTATTTTTGTAAATTTAAAAAAACTGCGTCTGTTTCATGAAAATCTTAAAGAAGGCAGTGCATTTTAAAAAAAATACTTTGTAGACTTATGCCAGCGTGGCCTACGCCTAGTTACGCTCCTGTGTATACGAGTCATATACACGTAATAGGCATATATTGTCTATTATGGTGCATGTGGAGGAAATGATATTGTGGCCATAAAATTCATTATCATATGAGATTTGCCGAGCGTTTGTTGGTTAAAAATGTACTTGCGCAAGACAAGTTGAGTGTTGTGCCTTGTGCAAGCCCAAGAACATTTACTTGATGTAAAATCTAATATCTGATGGACTACATAATGTGACAGAGCTGCGTACATAAATCTTCCATGTTTATGTTTCCACTTCCAGTTCCACTTCCAGCCCGATGGGATGCATAATTATAGCTATAGCTGGAGAGAGAGGAGAGACAGTGGAAGGATGCTATAGGGAAAGCTAAAGCGAAAGTCATGTCGTCATTTGGTGTTTGTTTGGGAGCCTATATGTATTTTAACAAGGAGCGTGAGGAGTAAGAGACTGTGGTAGCTGCTTCCACCACACCGTCACATCAAGTCAAATAAACATTGTCTGGCAAAGCTATAGAGTGTGGGGATTGTTGGGACTGGGAGCAGGAGGAGCAACCAAGTCTCACTGACAGACTGACAGACAAAATATCCACAGATACAAATCCCAAAAGCACAAGCAAAAACCAAGCCATCTTCTTCTTCCCATGTAAAGTTCCTATGCATCTCTTCTCTTCTCTTCTCTTCCCTTCTCTTCTCTTCATGGTGCTGTGGTGTGCATGTGTGGAAACCTCATCATAAAAAATTGGCCAATCTTTTCATGTGGAAACACAGACACATGCTGACATCCTTGACTTGGTTTCGGTCTTGCTCTTGCTCTTGCTCTTGGATTTGGACTTGGATTTGGATTTGGTTTTGGTTTTGGTGTGGGCAAGAAAAGAGCACAGTACAGTACACTGATGTTGCTCACATGATGTCTTCGACTCGTGTCTTGTCTCCTTCCCACTTCGGCTCTTGGTGTCTCACAGTCACAGTCACAGCGTTATGTGCCATCCTCCATTCCATTTATGACACTTGATAAACGGAGGCAGTGGAGATGGTACATGTGACACAAAAGCAAGGCAATGGCAACAGTAAGATAACAACTCTATACTAATACTCCAAGCTGAAAACCCCGGGAATTTTTAGATTTTAATTAAACGAGACGAGATGGTTGAACATTGAACGAGGAGCAGAGTACAATGCCTGGGAAACTGGAAGTACGGATGCGGAGGGAAGAATAGATTTTTAAAACTTAATTTCCAATTGCGTTCCAATCATGCAAGGGAGTTTATACACATTGCAGACTATGCCCGATTCCGATGCCATTCTAAAAACTAGGGACCAGTAGCGCCCGCAGGATTATTTTTCTTGGGAGTATAGAAACAACTTGAACTCATCGAGTGTAATTTTTTTGAAAAGCTGTATCTTTATCTAGTAACAAATTTAAAAAACTGCGCCTTTGTTGTGTAAATTTGAAAAAACTGCGGCTATTTTTGTATAAATTTAAAAAAAAGTACTACGTTTTTGCGTAAATTTGAAAAAACTGCGCTTTTTTTTTGTAAATTTAAAAAAACTGCGACTTTTTCGTATAAATTTAAAAAAAAACTACTACGTTTTTGTGTAAATTTAAAAAAAGAGGCATCTTTTTCCTGAAAATTAAAAAAAACCGCTCGTTTTCGTGTCAATTTAAAAAAATTGCGTCGCTTTCGTGCAAGGATAATAGAAGTCAGTTTTTTTTAAATATCCTTTATAGGCCTAAGCGTACGTGGCTTACGCCTAGCTACGCTACTGCTGGGGACTCTGGAGCGAAACTCAATTGAAAATTGATTCCTTCTTGCTATCTAAGATTCTTTGATGGTTTCCCGTCTACAATCCATATTGCAGTTATGGTATAGGTACTCTGTCTACTGGAGGAACAGCACAAAGGTGTAGATCATGTTGAAAAAGTATACACGATCACAATGCCCATAGCAACTGAAACGACAACGAGAATGACAATGGCTCCATGCATTTATTTCCCGCCATAATAAAGGAGGAAAGTGAAGAGGAAGAAGAATCAGAATCAATTTACTATTTACACTTGACGATTCTGTGTGCGCACACTTACCACAGAGAGAAGGGAAATACATTGGGAATGGTAAATGGAATGGGAATGGGATATGATACTATACTATACTACCCACAATATGATATGATATGAGTGCAGAGAGTTAGAGAGAGAGAGACAGTCTTGAGGAACAGCACAACATTTGCCCACCCTTTAACTTTCACTTTGGAAACACAAACTAGCCTATGAATTCCTATGGCTTTCCCTTGTTCGCATTTTCAATGGATTGATTGTGGATGAGAGTGGGAATGGGAGCGGGAACGGGAACGGTGACTGACTGCCAAATAATAAACTGACACCCACACACATACACAAAGAAGCAGTCACAGGAATCCCTTCCCTTTCGATACAAGTACCTCGTACACACACGCAAAGTATCATAATGGCTTGGCCATGGGAGTAAAAATGAAAGTCAGTGGAATCGAAATGAAGACTGAGTGTGACAAGGACAACGCTCACAATGGATATGACAACGGCAATGGCAACGACAACTAGAATGAGAACGACACAGAGCTTTGCTTTCTCTGTAAATGGGAAATGTGTGGCTATATAGCTATATGTATATTGTCACTGACTTATTTAAAAAGGAAAGCAAATTGAGGGAGTCGAGCAGGTAAGGCTCATGACTGGCTACTGGCATTCGTACTGGCACCGTGGTAAAGTAAAAGCCCAATGGGTGAAAAAGTGTATGAAATCAAGTGAATCAGCATCGCAATCACCTACTAAACATATACATAAGGGCATAAGGTCCCCTCTCCATGCAGAGGCGTAGGTAGATGCGACTGAATTGTGGGAGGTGCTGTGTAATGTCATGAATTTTTTCAGATTAATACCTTTTTATGCGCAATTTTTTGAAAAGTAAAATTTTTCCAATTAACACTTTTTACAAAAAGTCTTTTAAAATGTTCTTTGAAAACTTAACATTTTTCCCCAAACACATTTTAAAAAATCTGTTATATGTAACCAGCTCTTTTTAAAATGGTTAATTTACAATTTTTGCGGACGTTTATTTTTTTAGTTAAAACTTGTGGAAAAAGTGCATTTTTTCCTAATTAACACTTTTTGAAAATGTCTAATTTTTTCAATTACCACATTTTGAAAGGGTTTAATTTTTCTAATTAGTAATTTTGAAAGAGGCATATTTTTTATTTTTAAAAAGCTTTTTGAAAATGCCCAATTTTTTTAGTAAACGCTTTTTGAAAAGGAAGTAATTCTTCCAATTATCACTTTTGAAAAGGTCGACTTTTTCTAATTAATACTTATGAAAGAGCGTATTTTTTTAATTAATGCTTTTTGACAAGTCCAATTTTTTCAATAAATAGTAACGGTAATAGCCTAATTTTCCCAAAATTTTAGTGGGTGCTTCAACACCCAACACCCATTCCAGGTACGCCCCTGACTCCATGCTGTCTCTCTCGCTACCCAAGCCTCGAGCCTCAAAGCCTCCGCACAGTTACGTATCTTGACTCGGTAATAATACTGTAGTGAGGCAAATCAAAATGTATGAGTTAGACACGCAACCACTTTAACTCTCCGATTCTCGATTGATTCCATGTCCCTGCTTTTTTCCATATTCCCACAATATGTGGAGGAAGAAAGTGAGAGCGAGAGAAAGGGAAAGGAAAAGAAGGAGAGTCAGAGCCAGAGCAATAAAATACCGTGACAAGGTTCCGAGAAAAAAACAAATTCCAACATTTCGATTTTTATCTTGGAAAGCGAGGCAAAGTCAAATAGGAAAACACATGTATCAATTTCAAGGCTTGTACAAATCAATACGCAGGGTCACGTCATTCCACCTCAAAGTGCACCACGTCCTATCTGCCTCCTTCCAAACTGCAAAAATCGATGGTGTCACATACACACACATTTTCCGTGGCAAAGGGCGATGTGTGAGAGGTTTCCAGTTCCTTTTGGTTCCTTGTAGATAGATGGGTGTATCTACACTCTCCAAAATACCATCTAAGTTTAATCATATATGTAGGTATTAGATACCTTACTCAACTCTTATTACCATACATACTCCATTGCATTGTAGAAATGAGGGGGAGATGATGAGATTCAAATGAGTAATGGAAGATGATCACTTTTGACAATATATTTGGGCGGTTTCTCCATCTTTCGAAATGGGCAGTTGGAATACTTGCAACTTGCTTTTACTTTTGAGGTAGAGAAAAGCATGTTTGATGTGTATTTTATTTACATTTGTTTAAGGTTAAAGCACCAAGGATTTATGGATTTTTCCCTGATTACATAATACATTCTTGAAACCACAGGTCTTTGGGTATGTTTTGGTCCTAGAAAGGTGCAAAATGTTCAACTGTTTTAAACAACTTCAAAAACTACAAAACCTTCAATTTTCCTGCTTTGCTTCTAAAAATGTGTCTACAATTTCTGATCTCTGATTACAAAATAGTCTAGTCTTCACCCAGTTTTGGAAAGATGCCTAGAGCAAATGCTAGATTTTGCAGCTAGGCAAAGATGCAAATGTGTGATCAAAGGTGTTTGCCTACAAAACGGAGACAAAGGTAAGTCGGCTTACGCTTTTTACTCAGAATCTTGTAGGTTCAACAACTACATATTGCCTGTCAAGGTAATCCTACTATATATTAGTGCATACAAAATCTCCTATGTGTATATGTAATTATAGCTAACGAAAATCGACAATGTGTGTCCGGAGTGGATAATAGAAGCCACACACTTAACTTGACACTACACTTTTACACTACGCAGGTTTGCCACACACATGTAGGTACATAATAGGTTTCTAGTTCCATCACACATGTTTTGTTTCCCTCCTCGCGTCAAGATTTGAAGGAGCGAGGCGAAAAGCCTCTTAGCTTCCATCCACCTTCCAGCTACCTGCCTACACTCTCTTTCTCTATTCACGTAGGAACATGGAACATCACATCTCTCTACCTCCGCACCTTTACCTACGTGTAGCCACGCCTTCCCACACCATTTCCCACTCGTAATATTTGTGCCATTTAACGTCCGTAGACCAAGATGAAATTGGAATTGTTTAAGCAAAGACTTGCTCAAGTGGAAAGTGGAAAGTAGAAAGGCCTTCTTCTTTTCTCCCAGTTGAGAGATGACAAGAGCAACACGACCGGAATAGGAAAACAAACAACTACCCACACGAAAAAAAGGGAGGGAAGGGAAGGGAAAGGAAGGGAAAGAAAGACACGACAGGACGGAGACTCAAGTAGCGAATGCACACGACCAATGCCAACCATCACAACACCAATACCAATACCAATACCAGTACCAATACCAGTACAACTGCTCAACTTACATTTCAAGATGCAATACTACTCCCGCAAGTCATTCAAAACTACTTACTTATTGGAATGGAAACAAGATATGCCGTATGAAGAGCAAGAGAGAGAGAGAGAGAGAGAGAAAAGGAGAGAGACTCAACCTTTCTTTTCTGCCCAGTTCGACATATGGGTGTATAGGTTGCTATGGTTATGCTACAAGGAGAGAGTGTGTGTAAATTCAATCAAGTTGAAAGGTTGAATTGAATGGTGCGTAAACGCTGAAGGAGTGGGAGAGTGAGTGAGAGAGTGGCATGGCAAGTGGGAATTGTGGGAGCGTCGTGGAGCAGCAACAACAAAATTGTCATATGATGGAAATTGATGACAGAACTGAGCGGAATGGAGAGGTTCACGGGTTCAACCAACAACGCACCACCTACACGCAAAAATCCACTGTTCCAATCCGAATCAACCACTCTTCAAGCAGTAGCGTAAATGGGTGTAGGCCACGCACAGGATTTTTAAAAATACCTACACTGCCTTCTTTAACATTTGCATGAAAAAGGCGCACTTTTTTAAATTTTACAAGGAAACTTCTATGATATTTATAGACTGTGCACTGGAAACACGCATTTATTAAAACATTTACACGGAAAAGGCTCATTTTTTTAAATTTATGCGAAAACGACGCAGGTTTTTTAGATATACCTACAAGAAAAGGCGATTTGTTTTATAATTTACACTAGACAAGATGGAGTTTGTTTAAATTGTACACTGGATGAAATCAACTTTCTTCAGGCCTACATGAAAAAAATCCTGCTGGCGCTACTATCTTCAAGTCTCTACTGTATTTCTATCAACAACAGCAACCGAGAGAAAAGAAGGTCTGAAGAAAGCTCAAGCCGAGAACGTAAACCCAAACCCAAACCCAAACCCAAGCAAATATCAAAATCAACACAGGAATACACTAGAGCACAATACAACACAATGCAAAACTCAACAAAAAAAACACTTGACTTGAATCTTTCATCTAGAATGGCAAGAAAGGCAAGGTAAAACATGAGAGGGAAAAAAGCTGAAATAATTCTTGATCTCGGTGATATTTACACTCGATCGACTTTCCGCCTTACGACTCTACATACATTTCCCATCTTCTCCTAACCTAATTTTTCAACGGTCTCTTCCCGTTTGCTGTTTTCTTTTTCAATTTTTTGCAGAGAGGGAAGTGACGTGAGTCATTCTCTTCTTTACATACTAACCCTGTAAGGGCTCAGCCAATGGTAATCCAACTCCAACGCAAAGGAAACCACCATAGATCGCACTGGACTATTGAGGCCGGGTTTATACCACGGTTTTTTCATCTTATGACTTCCTGCTCAAATAAATGCCTATTCATATTCCAATCATGCTATTAGTATTCCTGGGGCTATTCTCGTCTATCTGTAAAATAGTACCCCCAGGGTGACATGGAAAAGATTTTCCACACGGGGTACTTCCCAATAAAACCCGAAATAACTTGCAGCCTTGAATCGATTTGTTTAGATATAAATACATAACTCTTGTTATCTCAGAAAAGCGTAAACGGATGGACAATGGCTATTCCGGTGACAGAAGAGTCCAAATGTGAAGATGAACAAATGGTGGACAAGACAAGACGAAATATAGGAACAATGACAATAACGCTTTCCATAAAGTAAATAAATACGTGGGTGGACATCACCTCACACACCACACCACACCCAAACAAATCAAACAAAACCAAAGGAAATCAAATCAAATAATGGAATGTGGAATGAAAAGTGCTCGTCTCTTTTTTCCTCTTGCTCGTTCTCGTTTGTGTGCATTTACACATTTTATTTATTTGCCAACGCTCAAGCTCAACTTGGGGATGAAAGCATCATTTTTGAAATGGTTTTTTTCCAGCTATGTCAATCTATCCAGAAATGGAACCAAACCAAACCAAACCAATGTACTGCATGAGTACCTAATGTACTTGAGACCACTACATATGCATGGCAGAGATAGGTTGGTAGGTATACGTATAGGAAGCTAAAACCAAATCACTTTATCATCTCATGGTCGGGCAAGACGATCTAGGAAAGCAATAGAGGGAAAGCTTGAGCTTGGGATATACCCATGACTGTTAATGATATTGGTTTATTTGGTACATGTATCATAAAAACTATCCTGGAATATTTACAAGGACGACAAAATCATCAGGGGCGTACATGGGGTGGGTGTTTTGGTGGTGAGGCACCCTCCGAAAATTTGGAAAATTTAGACGTTTTCAAAAAGTTTTAATTGGAAAAAAAAATCTTCTCGAAAAATGTTAATTAGAAAATAGGACCTATTCAAGTTACTAATTAACAAAATTGCACCTTTTCAAAAAAGCGTTAATTGGGAAAATGAGACTATTTTAAAAAAGCGTTAATTTAAAAAAAATGAACCTTTTAAAATATAAAAATTGAAAAAGTAGACTTTTTCAAAACAAGTTAATTGGTAAAATGACACTCTTTGAAAAAGTTTTAATTGGAAAAATAAGACTATTTTAAAAAAGCGTTAATTAAAAAAATTGGACCTTTTCAAAAGAAGCGTTAATTGGGAAAATGAGACTATTTTAAAAAAACGCTAATTTAAAAAAAATGAACCTTTCAAAATATAAAAATTAAAAAAAGTAGACTTTTTCAAAACAATTAATTGGAAAAATGACTCTTTGAAAAAGTGTTAATTGGAAAAATGACACCCTTTAAAGTGTAAGTTAAAAGTGTAAATAGGAAAAATTCTACATTCCCGTTTACCAAAATGACTTGAAAAATTGTCATTTCTAAAAAATTCGTTGTAACATTACGACCCTCCGAAATTCTGTCCGAGGTACGCCCCTGAAAGCCACAGCAGAGGAAGAAATGTCATGCCATGGTATACATAAAAGCATTGGTGGTTGGAGCCATGGAAGCATTGCCTGACAGAGCAGGGTGCTTGTGTGTCTCCGTATCGGAGTCTTGTATAGACTGAGAATGAATAAAAATGCGATTTTCAATGGATCACATGAATCAAAATCAAAGTCGTGCCATCACATGTAGTCTAATGGTGGCTGTTTGTTCCCCTCGGTGTAGAGCTGGAGTGAGAACCGATCCCATGGAGCTTCCTTTATCGCCCATCGTTTATGGACACGATCATCGTATTGCTCTTATACTCCAGTGCCATTACCAATGCCAATACCTAAACCAAAGCTAAAGCCAGAACCAATACGAATACCAATTCCAGCTATCCCTAGATCCACGTAGGTAATTACATCCCACAGCTACCCAGTCCACTAAAATCCTCATCCAGACCAGAGTCCTTCTCCCTTCTCTTCTTCTCGATTCTTTGAATCTCCAGCAAATCCTTTCGTCCTGGAAATCCAATCCGGTGGATCGGAATCGGAATCGGAATCCAAAAGTATACAAAGGTACGTAGAGGAATTGTCAAATACACATGGATAGCACTATGCAGTAGCGTAACTAGGCGTAGGCCATGCAGGTCTAGGCCTACAAAGCATTTAAAAAACACACTGACTTTTTTAAAATTTACACAGATAACACGCCGTTTTTTAAATTTACACAAAAAAGGCCCATTTTTTTAAAAAATTTAAACAAAAACGACGCCGTTTTTTAAATTTACACAAAAAAAGACCCAGTTTTTTTTAAAAAAAATTAAACAAAAACGATGCCGTTTTTTAAATTTACACAAAAAAGGCCCTTTTTAAAAAAAAATAAACAAAAACGACGCCTTTTTTTAAATTTACACAAAAAAGGCCCATTTTTTTTACAAAATTAAAAGAAAAACGACGCCGTTTTTTTTAAATTTACACGAAAGCGGTGCCATTTTTTTTTATAATTTACATTTGATGAGACGTTTTTTTTAAAAACTTTGCTTTGTATGAGATCGAATTTTTCCAGGCCTACAGGAAAAAAATCCTGCGGGCGCTACTGAAACTGTGGAGAATGTGGGTCCAGAATTGCAGTTTGTTTTGCAAAGAACACTTTGTCATGCCTTGCCTTGATCTGTTCTGCTTTGTCTCGTCTCGTCTCGTCTCGTCTCATCTCGTCTTGTCTTGTCTTGTCTTGCCTTGTCTTTGGAAGCCCAAGTTTGCTTTGAGATGGAGAAGAAATGTGTGGAGATGGAGGACGGTTGGATGGGCTGTGGATGCTGTTCTCTTGAGCTTGAAATGTTCAAAGGGAAAAAATACTGTTCGTGGTCATGAAGTGAGGGAATGCGAGGAAGGAAATGAAAGGCAGGAGAAATCAAGTAAAGAGCTCGATATGTCTGTTTCTGTGTCTATCTCCGTGTGTGAGTGTGAGTGGGATGTGGGGAAGTTACCTCAAAAACTTATGCAGCGCAATTTGTTTGCCAATGCCTACGGAGAAACCAAGGAACATACTACACGACTAATATTATAGTATCCGGCTGTACTTATGTACATTTACTTTGGCTTTGGCTTGTTAGAGAAAAATGGAAATGGAGAACCCACCGCTTGGTTTGATCTTGAAAAGTCTTGTCGTGGCAAGTGAAACGAATCATTTCTCTCTTTCTCTCTTTCTCTTTTCCCTTTGCCAGTTCCCAGCGGTGGTTGTTCCACTGTTTTATATCAACAAAAAGTCTAAGTGAACCAGGATATAAATCCATGGATGTAGAAAAGATGAATACAGCGACCTTCTTCTTTTCTCGTTGCCCACTTCTCTGCTCGTAACTTCCCTTCCCTTCCCTTTATTCGATTCCCATCGCATCCCGCATGTCATCGAACCGGAAATAGTCGGTGAAATGTTTCTAGTTGTACACTGCACTGTACTGCACCCAACTCAACCCAACTCAGCTGAACCCAGTAGCGCCCGCAGGATTTTTTTTCGTCTGGACCTGCGGAACTTGATCTCACCCAATGTAAAATTTAAAAAACTGAATCTTATCTAGTGTCAACTACAAAAACATCAGGGGGCCTTTTCATTCTAAATTTTAAAAAACTGCAAATTTTCAGTGTAACTTAAAAAAATTACGTCGTTTTCGTGTAAATTTTAAAAAACCTGCGCCTTTTTTGTGGAAATGTTAAAAATCTGCGTCGTTTTCGTGTAGATTTTAAAAAAGCTGCGTTGTTTTCCCGTAAATTTAAAAAAACTCCATCGTTTCTGTCTATATTTTAAAAAATGGCGTCGTTTTTGTGTAAATTTAAAAAAAACCTGCGTCTTTTTCGTGGAAATGTTAAAAATCTGCGTCGTTTTTGTGCAGATTTTAAAAAAGCTGCATTGTTTTACCGTAAATTTAAAAAAACTGCATCGTTTTTGTGTAGATTTTAAAAATGCTGCGTTGTTTTCCCATAAATTTAAGAAAAACTGCATCGTTTTCGTCTATATTTTAAAAAATGGCGTCGTTTTTATATAAATATAAAAAATACTTCTTTTTATATTTTTCAAAGAAAAATACATCTCTTATGGAGGCAGTGTACTTTTAAAAATACTTTGTCGGCCTAAGCCTTTGTGGTCTATGCCTAGTTACGCTACTGGGTGAACCCTCACTGCACTAGACTACAATCATCTCATGTACCCATGTACATCCTACACGAGCAAATACACTCAGCTAGGGCAAGAACAACAAGTTATTCCAGTTGATGGAATGTTTAAGTAAGCAAGGTGAGGACGAAGGGACTCACTGTCGACGCAGACAAACTTCACTTTTCCTCTTCACTTCAACTTATCCGCTTGCTCAAGCAGTCAAAGGCAACCAAACCAACAGCAATACCTATGCACACACCATAGTATGATAAAGCTAGGGATAATTCACATAATTCCAGCTTAATTTCACTTGTGGAAAGTACCTTTATTTTATACTAAAGCTACATAACATATGCATGCCCATAAGGCACCATGTTAAACTCCAAGCTAGGTATACATATACATAGTATTATGAGTAGCTATGCCTATAACCCCAAGCAAATTCGAAGGTTAGAATTAACCCGTATATGCATAAGGCCCCATTTTTAAGGTTTAGGCACAAACATTTATATAATTACCTTATGTATATCATCCTGCAATTCAATTCTCCTTTTTAATTTCGACTACCCTTCTAGCCCTATATAACTAATTAGTGCTTTCCAATCTCGTGATATCATAATAGGTAATTGCATTAGCTATATTTGCACTTAAGGTACAAAGGTAACAAGAACAATCCACGTGTGTAAACACTAAAGAGGAGTCGACAAATTTATAATCCTTTCACTTCCCCTCTTTCTTTCTCTTTCTCCTCGCTAGCTATGCCTTTGCTGCAGTGGAAAACAGTGGAATGTCTGTAATCGTTGGATGTTAATGTAGGTACATATATACATATGCATAGGGAGTAGATAGTGATAGTAGTACTGGTATTATGCAGTTGTGTGTGTAGACATGTATGTAGGCATCTGACCAGAACATCATGACCTGACTGAGTGAGTGAGTCTGTGCCGGAGATATGTAGCTCCGTGTAGCGTGGCATGTTGCCAATCAATGAATTCACCAACACCAGACTCTACTTTATAGCCAGAAATGTAGTCACTGCTGTGTATATAGGAAGCCAAACTCATAGGCATGAACGGAGACAATCCAATCCAGGTTTGCTTTCTTCCGGGCTCTGCTTCCAGTCCCAATTGCCATCGGGCTGCCCTTGTCTTCTCTTCCATTGCGTTGCATATTGCATTTCGAAGCATTACATGGTATGGCATGGCATGGTATGGTATGGTATGGCATGGTACGGCAGGATAGGCATGGATGGGATGGGATTGGATTGGATTTGGATTGAGCTTTGCTTCCCTTGCCTTGCCTTGCGTGGCAGCTCTCGCTGGAGAGAGTCCACGTGGGAAATATGCGTTTATTGGTTTTAATGAATTACATTGCGTGCCTTGCCTTCCTTCCATCACATCACTGGAGATCGCATCACATGAGATAAGCCTCGATAAAATATCTCTGCCCGATTCCGATTCCACATTTAACTTAACATCGCAGTCCAGTAGCGCCCGCATGATTTTTTTCGTATTGTCGAAATTATAAAAAATTCGTCTTTTTTGTGTAAATTTAAAAAAACTGCAAAGTTTTCGGGTAAATGTAAAAAAATGCGTGTGTTTCGTGTAAATTTAAAAAAAACTGCGTTGTTTTTTTGTAAATTTAAAAAAAACCGCTCGTTATTGTGTAAATTTAAAAAAACGGCGTCTCTTTCGTGGAAATGTTAAAGAAGTGTGTTTTTTTAGAAATCCTTTGTAGGGCTAGGCCTACGTGGACTACGCCTAGTTACGCTACTGTGACAGTCCAGTCCACTTCAGCTCAGTCGTCCAGTCCTAATGCGGATGCACGTAGAGCCACACTTTTAAAAAGTGGAATGGTAAATGGAAAGGGAAATGGAAGCGGGAGAGTGGAGAGTGAGCAAACATAAGAGCTCCATAGGAACACTGATCCCACACAAGCCCAGTGAACAAACAAACAAACACACAAACACACACACAAACAACCGCCCGAGCAAACGGGCAAAGAATAGAAATTCACAGCAAAATTCCATTTCATTTCATTTCGTTTCATTCCACGGCTCTAACTATTGCAGTGCTATTGCCATTATTGCCTTTTTATTATGCTTTCCTTGCGTTGCGTCTCTGATCCTCAAATATGCATCCTGCATGTGACTGTACTCTGACTCCGGGTCTTGGCTCCACTGGCACTGCACTATGAGGGCTGGACTGCGATAAGGCCAAGGCATTTTCTACCGGAGTACAATGGGAGAATAAACTTGCATAGCTTGTGGGATCTCGGAGGAATCTATCTGCATGATCAGCATCAGCATCGATACCAACAACAACAACAACAACAACGACACACTGCAACGTCTTTCATCTGCATAGGTAAATACTTGGGCACCTGTTCCACCATCAAAATCCCTTTCCTGCCCGTTTACAATCTTATCATTTCTTTTTCAATCCTTCCTTTTTGAACACACTTTTAAAGATTGTTTCAAGCAAGATTTAGAATTAGCTTATACCTTACAATAGTTTTTTAGAAAAATAATTTAGCTTTACAAGAAGGTCAAATTCTGCTTAGTATATGCTAGAATTTTTGAAAAAGCCCAAATTTCACTTATTTCACAATTTTTAAAAAAGCTTAATTAATGCATCAATTTTTTTATTATAATCTTTCAATTAATCTTAAAAGCCTTTTTTATATTGCACTCTTTCTGAAAGGCATATTTTTTATTTTACTATGTTTGAATGAGTCAAATTCTTTTATTATCACACATTTTGAAAGGTCCAATTTTTTTATTTTTACAATTTTTGAAAAATTTCATTTCTCTTATTTTGCTATTTTTTAAAAATTTCATTTATCTTATTTTACAATTTTTGAAAAGCGCAATTTTTTATTACACTTTTTGAAACAGAGAATTTGTCTTATTTAACTCTTTTTGAAAGATCATTTTTTTTATTTTAATTTATTTGAAAAAGTCAAATTCTTCTATTTTTACATTTTTTTAAAAAAAAGTTCATTTCTCTTATGTCACATTTTTGATCTTGAATTTGATTTTTTAAATCAATGCTTATTTAAAATTATGAATACCACTGACCGTTGAACTCCATTTTAAAAAATTCATTTAGTCGTTTTTGCACTAAATTTCAATTTTTGATTGAATATTTTCGGAAAAAAATTGCCCCTGAATTTCAGAAGAAAAACTACTCGAAGAATGTAAGACTTCTAGGCCAGATCTCGTTGTCGTTGTAGTTGTAGGTGCTTATTCCCTTGGAGTGTGCAAGTGCTCATTCCAATCCCAATGCCAATCTCATTTCGTAGAATGTCCTCTCGCCCTTCTCTCCTTCTCTCATTCCCGCTCTACAATTCCATCCGTGCCCTTATCACATCGTGCTCTAATCGACGTCTCCCTTGCATTGCATTCCTAATTCCCAGGTCTGCCCTGTCTCTGGCTGCGGCTGTGAATGTGACTGTGACTGCCACGAAACTATAAAGATAGACCCAAAATATTTGTGTGCCAGCACCAGCTGCTTCCCTACCACTGCAATGTCGATCAACGACCGCACCGCACTGCAATGCACTCACCATCAACTGACTCTGACGATGAGTATCACATCCCTACGAAACCGAATTTCCCAGGCGCACATAATGTATGTAATATCCAAACCCAATCAATTCTACCATCACCATTTCCATCATCATCTCCATCGAGACTTGCACACAGGGGCAGGGAGAGAGTCACGAAGTACACACAGTATTTTTCATGTCATAGTTTATCTTAAGAAAAAAACAAACAAAATGAGAAATAAGAAGAACTTGTCTACATGTCCCTCATCTTGAATGTCCTTCTCCTTGATTCAGGGGCGTACTTGGGACTGAATTTCGCAAGGTGCTGTGAATTGTTACAGCGAAATTTTAAAATAACTCTTTTTCAGGTTTAATTTTTGATTTAAACATTTTGTGAAAAGGTAGAATTTCCAATTTACATTTTTTGAAAGGTCTAATTTTTCCAATTAATGCTTTTTAAAAAAGTATTATTTTTTATAATTGTTAAAACTTTTTTTAAAATTCTCATTTTTCCAATTGCAATTTTTTGAAAGGGTGTCATTTACCCAATTAACACTTTTTTGAAAAGTTTCAGTTTTTCCAACTAACATATTTCAATTTTTCAGAATTAAAACTTCTTAAAAAATATGTATATATTTCCAATTAACGCTTTTTTGAAAAGTTTCAATTTTTCCAACTAACATTTTTCGATTTTTCCGAATTAAAACTTTTTAAAAAAGTATATATTTCCAATTAACGCCGTTTTGAAAAGTTCAATTTTTCCAAATTTTAGTGGGCGACTTTAGCACCCAAGAATTCCCCCCCCCAAGTACGCCACTGCCTTGATTAGATATCGCAGCTAATTATAATTATCAATTGTCATTCCACAAGAAAAACCAAGATAAGTTGATCCTTAGAACTAAATTGTCCATGAGCAGGTGCAAATTCCTCCCGAATCCAACTACGAATTTGTCACCTTTGTCCAATCCAATCGTCAAATTAGTCAGATAAGCCATCGATGTAACAGCAACTTGTATTTCTCTCCTATTAGTATTTACAAGCCAAGTTTAAATGTCATGGATGGTGATTGGAGGAATTTGGAGACAAAGTGAGAACACAAGTGTCGCCATAATACTATGATATGTATGTACGTGACGTAATCTTATCATTTGGCATTCCTCAAGTTTAGTACCCGCCATGAGATACGTAATATGAGGTCTAGGTACGTGATTGCGATTACACAGCATTTATTAGTATTCTCATTTAAGATAGGAGTGCAAGTTCGTTGGGGTATAAACAAGAGGTGTTTGATAAGGTCCTGGTGTAGGTGCTAATGTATGTGGAGGTACTATCTCAACCTTACAATGTACAATCAGACAATCAGCTTAAATTAAAGAAGAAAAAAGCGGACTAATTTTACATGAAAAGAAGAAGATTGAGGAAAAAACTGCGATGTACACGTAGACTGAGATGAGGTCGAGGAGTAATCGTAGGCCTAGGCCAGCCAAGGATTTTTAAAAAGACACTCCCTTCTCTAACATTTGCATGAAAAACGCGCACTTTTTTAAATTTTACACGACAGAGGCGCTGTTTTTTAAAGTTACACAAAAAAGACGTAGTTTTTTATTTTGATTTTTATAGATTCTGCACGAAAAACACGCATTTTTTTAAAAACAAATCTGCGAATACGCATTTTTTAAATATGCACGAAAAAGACGCAGTTTTTAAAAAAATATACACAGAAAAGCCGTATTTTTTATATAATTGACAGTAGATAAGCTGCAGTTTTTTTAAAATTTTACACTGGTTGAGATCAAGTTTTTTTCGAGGCATATGTACAAGAAAAAAAAAATTGCAGGCGTTACTGACCATGAGGTTGAACTGAAATAGGTAGTCATAGTTGTTTTCACCTCGTGTAGGTTTACGGAATAAAGATCCAAGGTATCTTATCGAACCGCATCGGATCATCTCCATTAAACTTAATGGAGGATTTGGAAAGTAGAATGAATAAGTTGAAAGGGAGTAAATAAATAGAAATAGGGAAACCGAAACTGAAACGGAGCGAAAGACGAAAGCCTAATGAAAAAGTTGGAAATGACAGGGAAGGAGAGGAAGGGGAAGACATGGAAAGGGTAAGCCGTGGTCTAATGAAACTTATTGGAAATGACTTGGTCCCAATCCTTTGAAAACTTTGGCTTTTCTCAACTACTGCGAGACCACGAGCCGGTTGGTACCGGTAAGACAAGATTGGATTGAATTGCAGTGCATTGCATCGAATCGCATCGCATCGCATCGGTTTGGGTTTCGGTATCGTATTGGGATCGGAATTGGAATTGCTATTTCCTTGACTTTTTCTATTATTTGCTAAAAGCAACGACTTTTCACTTTTGACTTTGTTCACGTTCCCTCGCGAAGGAATACATAGCTTGGACTTGGAATTCCACTTTGACTTGCGACACACACGGTCACTTTACGCTTCCACCATACCATGCAGCCAGGACCAACTTTCCAATCCGCTTTCACTTCCACTTCAAAACCAACTTGGAACCGTGTCCTTATTAGATATCGACAGCCACTCGGTATCCTCATCCTCACTCCATCGCATCGTTAGGAGGAGAGACGGGAAGCGTGACGGTAACCGTAACCGTAACCGTAGTCCGGTGTATGTACATATAGTGCACTCAGACTCAGACTATGCAGTGGTTCCTTCGGCTCCCTTCTCTATTTGGCATGACCTCACTGACTTGACTTGACTTGGCTTGACTTGGCTTGGCTTGGTTTGGCTTGACTTTGTCAACAAGTCCAAACTTTTCTCCACAGCTAACTTTTACTCTCTCATTCAACTCTCCCTCCTTCCTTTCTTTCTTTCTTCCTTCCTTCCTCCTTTGCAACGTAAGGACGCTCAGCCAATCAACAAATAAAGGGAGCACGAAAAGACAAGGCGAAACCACACTCACGTTCCATTCCATTCCAGTCCATTCCAGTCCAAGTCCAAGTCCAAGTCCATGGCCAAGATTTGGAAATGTACAGATACAGCTTCACTTATGTGTCTACCATGTAGTTTGCCGCGTTAACTTCTGGTTTCCCATTTCCTTCCATCCGTAATAATTCAATGGCAATGTGTCAACCGACATTACTCTTTATTCTGGGGACACTAGCCGCAAATTCCTTTAATTACCAACACCTATCCGGTTCATTGATTTATAGGCGGCGTTCCACTTTTCATTACAAAACCGTCATAATTCTATTTTTTGTACTTATCCTTCTTAACAAAGGACATACATGGTGAGATTAAACAATCTTCAAACAGGAAAAAATGATTTTTAGACGCACTTTTAATGCGTTTTAGGCTTTTACATGCACTCTTTCAGAATCTAAGATGCATCCAAACAGTCTACACAAGTTTAAAGGTTTAAATAAGATGCAATTTTTTTAAAAATTTTACACTATATAAAATCAAGTTTTTTCCAGGCCTATCTATATGAAAAAAATCCTGCGGGCGCTATTGAATTCCTGAGCTCAATTACCCACATGCAAATAGTTGTATTAATTGTACACAAAGGAAACTAATTCACTCCAATGTACTTTAAGAGTAACTGTTGAAAACGCTAGTGATGTGATACCCACTGGACTCACTCCATTACAAATACTGATACACTATACAGGCATAGATATACATATACCAAAAATAGAAATATACTCAGGTTAATTGCTACATTACCTACATGCGGCTCATGTGGAATGCACTCGAGGATTTTGATCGTATTTCATTTTCATTCAACAGCCTTTCCATCATTCGCCTCCCTTCATTTTTCATTGTGAGGTTGGTTCTGGTTGTGGTAGCTGCGGAGATGACGGTTCTCCGCGGCAACTCATGCCAGGCCATGCCATGCCTTCCAATGTTCCAATACAGATACAATGTTCTACAATGGAATGGAGTGGAATGAAGAGATCTTATCTCCTGTCGACATTCCAGAGAATATTTATATTTCCAGAGATCAGATGCCTGAGCATGTCAAGCTTTAATTCCTATTAGTATAGCTACCCGCATTCCCCAATCCCTTTATATGTACTATGTAGTAGTAGTACTAATAATAATAATAATAATAATAGAAATACTAATATCCCTCTCTCTCTCTCTCGTTGGTACAACATCCGTAATCGTAATCCGTGGTTACTAAAGAGGGATTCATTTGACGAGATGTGATCTGTAAGCAAGAGGAACTCAACCTGTCCTGACTTCCCTTGTCTTGACCACATGCGGTGAAAGGCAGACAATTTGATTCCTTCTTACTCCTTCCTCTCCCCTGCAATCCATTAGCCCAGCCATAGGCACACACATGTGTTTCCTCAATATACCCAACAGATCATAAAGATAGCCTGAAAAACTAGGAAATTCAAAAGCACCGCCGTCGTCATCGCCGCAGTCATCGTCCTCCTCATAGTCACGGTGACTGTTGCTGCAGGAATCCTGCTCCATGATCAAATCAATGACATAGTTCATCAAGGAATTCACCACTACAATCAGCCCAAGAGAAACGGCATTAACTAAACAAGAGAGAGAGAGAGAGACAGAGGATGACATGGACCAACGACCAAGGGAGAAAAAATGACATAGAATTTCTTATTTGAAAGTAGGACTGACGTTGAGAAAGCCTCGTGGAGGTGATCGCAGTCTGGACTTGGTTAATCGCAGTGTCCCAGTATCTGCCAAGGATCTGGCAAAGACAAAGTGAAGTCCCTCCAAGCACTCCATGGATTAGTCATGCAAACGCTAACGGTTATGTTATGGTCTCGGCCTGGCGGGCTATTTAAAATTCCAACAAGGTACAAAGAGACCGAGAATGTGAGGCAAAAGAGAGAGCAGAGAGGGAAATAACTGCAACTTGTAAACCTCCAATAATTACGAAGCATCATCATCTCCCTCTTACTCATGTCATGTCTCATTCATGAAAAGCCACGGAAAACATGGAATAACACAAACAACCAGAACAGGGGCGTAGGTGGGACTGAAATTCGGGGAGGAAGGTATGTAATAATGTAATGTTTAAATGATTTTTTTTTAAATATTTTACACTTTTTCTAGGGTAATTTTTAGCAAGGATTTTTTGAAAAAGTGAAATTTCCAAGTTTTCAATTTACACTTTTTGAGGTGTAAAGGTTTATTTTTGAAATTAAAGCTTTTGGGAATGGTGTAACTTTTTCCAATTAACACTTTTTGAAAAGGTTCCATTTTTCCAATTAGCTCTTTTTTGAAGAGGTTCAATTTTACCGATTTAACTTTTTGAAAGGGCGTAATTTTTTCAATTTACACTTTTTAAAAATGTCTAATTTTTTAAATAAGCGGTTTTTGAAAATGTATAATTTTTTTGATTTACACTTTTTGAAAGGGCGAAATTTTTCTAATTATCACTTTTTGAAAAGGGGCAATTTTTCCGAATAATGTTGTTTGAAAAGATTTACTTTTACAATTAACTTTTTGAAAATGTCCAATTTTTCCAAATAAATTTTTTTGAAAACGCCTAATTCTTCCTAAATTTTTGGGAGTGCTTCAGCACCCAATCACGCACCCGAAGTACGCCCCTGAATCAGAAAGACCAAGACAAAAGTAAAAACAACAACAACAACAACAAAAGCAACAACCATGTCATCTCTGTCAACACAAAAGCGCACACCTTTGTCACATTCCTATAGAGTACAAGACAATACTGCCATGTCAAGCAGAACAAGAGTCGGAAGACGAAGAAGCAGCAAGAACCAGATTGGAACAACTTGCATTGAGCTGCTCACATAAATCTTGTGGCACTTCTCGTCAGCGTTGCATAGCATTGCAGGACAAGAGAGAGAAAGAAACTGTCCATGTTCAGTCCAGTGTAACTGTGAGCTCCCTCACTGACTGGTGACTGCTTCACCAGTCACCAGTCACCACAGCATTGTCCCAGCCTTGTCCTTGTCCTAGCACTTGTACTTGTACTTGTATTTGTAATGTAGATGTGTAGATGCATCGTCAACAACCAAACAACAATCCCTTCATTCAATTCCCCTTGAATTCCGACTCGGATTCTTGGGCTTTCTGTAAGCACTGATTAGATTTACAACTCGACGATTCTTTCGCAGGACAAATTGCTACGGGCAAGTGAGTGTTCTAGTGTTTCTCAAGTTGTTTAGCGATTTGTGAAAGGAAAGGGAGCAAGTCCCTCGCGGTCACGTAAGAACCTATTCAGGGGCGGATAGCAACGGAGTTTAGGGCCCGGGAAAAAAAGAATAGGCGTAGGGGCCCTAGGAGCCTTAGGGGCCCTAATTTTGCCATTAACGTAATGTTAAAAAGTTGGTGGCCCACCGGGCAAATTGACCGGTTGCCCGGTGGGTCTATCCGCTACTGAACCTATTTATACTCGAGGCTCGCATTGCATCATGATCAGCTGACGTTTCTCCTCTTTCGCATTTCCAGACAGTGCGAAAGTGTACGAGGACTTTGACCTGTAGTCTCACCCCAACTCCAATCCAATGTCACTGTCAGTAGCGTAAACAGGCGTAGGCCACGCAGGCATAGGCTTACAAAGAATTTTTGAAAATACGCTGCCTTCTTTAACATTTGCATGAATGATGAAAAGGACGCATTTTTTGTAAATGTATCTACTTGAAAATGTTGCAGATGTTTTTTTTACACAAAAGAGACGCAGTTTTTTTAAATTTACACGAAACAGACACAGATTTTTAAAAAATTAAATCAAAACGATGCCGTTTTTTAAATTTACAAAAAAGAGACCCAGTTTTTTTTTAATTTACACAAAAGAGACGCAGTTTTTTTTAAATTTACACAAAAGAGACAGATTTTTAAAAAATTAAATCAAAACGATGCCGTTTTTTAAATTTACAAAAAAGACCAGCAGTTTTTTTTTTAATTTACACGAATGTGATGCCGTTTTTTGAATTTACAGGAAGGAGTCGCAGTTTTTTTAATCTACGTAAAAACAAGGCAGTTTTTTACAAAATTTTACACTGGGTGAGATTAAGTCTTTTTCCAGGCCTACAGGAAAACAAAACCTGCGGGCGCTACTGGTCACTGTGGAGTTAGAAGGTGAACGGACAAAGGAACGTATGTCACCTTCACACTTCCATCTTCCCCCTTTCCCCAACGGACCCTGCCGAATATTTTACTGTCTCATTTCGGCCAATCTATTCTTCCAGTTCCAGTGCGTATATGTATACAAGTGAAAATGGAATTACATAAGCAGTGTGTACATAGAGGCTGTTCTCCATGTGCAAGGCTTCGTGTGTGTATATGTGTATATCTCTATAGTGTGTTTATGACTGCCCACGGATTCCTTTCTATTAACTCCGCATCCATATTTCAGCCCATGCCAGTACCATTGCGAATTGCGAATTGCGAACGCCCACAACAATGTATGGATGCCGATGTCGCGGTTTATTTATTGCTACATCTGGAGTCTATAGTGTACCTTTGTAGGTAGTCTAGCAATGTTTGGATGGCGAAATGTTTGAAAAGGCGAGCCCAAACGGGCTAACAGTACGCACAGAGATTGAAAGTCAAACTAAGAATGCACAATTGTGTCAACGTGTTTACGTCGGGACTGTCGGGAGGAAGGCACGAGTTCAAGTGTTGTTCACAAAGTTTGTATAAGTTCTTGCTTTTTTTCACCGTGCTAAGAATAAGTAAAGGAGTAGCTGCTCCTTTTAACAATTTTTGTTTAAGTTTGCGGCATTTTTGAAAATGTTTGTTTAGCAGTTTTTCAAAATGTTTTTACAATAACTTATTAAATACTTTATCCTTCTTTTTAAAATTCAGTAAATACCAGTTTTTAAACTTTTTTAAAATCAGTGTATACAATTTTTATTTATTTATAAAAAATGTGTCAATTGCAGATTTTATTTTTTTAAATGGAGTAAATATGTTTGTTTTTTTTATTTGCTTATTTTTTAAAAAGTGTATAAAAACAGTTTATACTTTTTAAATTCTGTAAAAAATAGGAGTTTTTGCTATTTTTGAAACTGTGTAAATACAAGTTTTTGCAATTTAGGAAAATATGAAAACAGCAGTATTTACTCCTTGCTAATAAAACTGCTAATAATTCTATATAAAAAATTATGTATCCTTTCAAACGTGCTAATAAAAATGTGTGCAATTTTTAAAATGTTTTGCAGTGTTTGCATAGGCAATTTTTAAATTACATAAACAATAAATGCTAATATTTTGCATTTTGTTAGAATGAGTATTGAGTAATATGCACTTACAATTTATTGTTTTCGTTTTTTCAACGGGTTGCAAATTAAAGTTTTTGTTTTTTTTTCAAAATTGGTAATAAAAACTGAATGAATTGTTTATGTAAAAGTCTACTTATATTTGGTTGCCTTAAAATGATGCAGATGCTAGATGGTGGTTCGGCCTCGTGGCAAAATATGTTCTTCTGTACTTGGGCTTTGTATTTTATTGAGCAGATATCAACTCTTGCACCTTCCCTTCACAGGGAAAAAATGCTCGCTTAAGGAGGGGAAAGGAGAATGAAAGTAGCTCTGGCAGTTGACGTTGACTTTTGCAAGAGCAAACCAAGTACCAAGTAGATCCCTGCCTGTAGGCATACCTACACAAAGTAATTTCATACTGATACGAGTCGCTTCAGTGTGCACAAGTGGATGGTGAGCTTAAGGTGTGGAGTAACGGGAGAAGGAGAAGCATCATCTTTTAGCACCGAGACCGACTCGAAAGCCAAATGGAAAGCGATACGAAATGCAAGTACAAGAACCAGTACATCCAACACCGACCACTTGGACTTGGACTCGGACTCCATGGCACAAACAAGGCCAAGGGAGAAGACGCAGCCCAATTCCATTTCCAATCCCAATCTCCTGCACAAAGCAATCCTCATAAATCTTGACAAGTCCCAACAACGAAACGTCTGCCAATATTTTCCACCTCTCTCTCGCCTTCCTCTCTTTCTCTCTAATCCCAAGTCCTCCGTTAGGATTTTATATCCTCCACAAAATACCAGTACCAGTCTCTAGCAATGTCCAAGCGCTAGTCTATACACTCTTCCCCAACATCTTCATTCCCTTCATCTGCTGACTAACTCATTCCTTGACTCAACTACTTGTTTCATTTTTAAAAGCCTAAGTGGTCCTTTTTGAAGTTATAATTAACTGCCTTTTATAACTTTCTTTTTCAGAAAGTTTGATTTCAAGAATTTTGTATTTTTCGAAAAGTGTGATTTTCAATTTTTTGCCTTTTTTGAAGTGTTAATTTTTAGTTTTTTGATGTTTTTGAAGTGTCAATTTTTAGATTTTCGCCTTTTTTGAAATGTCAATTTTTGGTTTTTTGACCTTTTTGTAGTGTTAATTTTTAGTATTTTGCCTTTTTTGAAGTGTTAATTTTTAATTTTTTGCCTTTTTTGAAGTGTCAATTTTAAGTTTTTTGATGTTTTTGAAGTGTTAATTTTTAGTTTTTTGCCTTTTTTGAAGTGTCAATTTTTAGTTTTTTGCCTTTTTTGAACTGTCAATTTTTGGTTTTTTGACTTTTTTGAAAAGTGTTAATTTTTAGCTTTTTGCCCTTTTTTGAAAATTAACAATAAAAGATTTTCGCTTGCTTCAAAAATTGCCATTATTTTGCCCTTTTCAAAAAAGCAATTTACAAGGTTTTCGTCCTAAAATTTTTTTAAATATTTTTTAAAAATTTTCGAATTGTACTTTTTAGGCAGTGTATAGGAATACCCGACTTCAGTTAATAGCTCCGTTTGCTACCTCCTACAAAATACCCTGAGACGTAGGCTGCTCGGCGGCAATAACATTTAATTCAAAATAGCAAGCCCAATCTCAGCTGTCACCATTTCTCCCATTAGTCTGGTCGGTCCCATTAAAAAGCTACTTGGACGGCAGTATTCCCTTACAAGTGTTTACAAACTGCTGTGTATAATTTGACAGGAGCAGCGTAACACAAGTTTGCAAGTATCACAAGTAATTAAACCCGCAACCACTCTTGTAACTAGCATAGAAGCAAAAATAAATATGATGCTAAGAACACGAAGAATAGTCGTAGTCGTAAGGCTAACATTAAGTCCAGTCCAGTTCAAGCCAAACTAAAATGAAATGAAAAAGCAGCCAAGATGAATACAAAATCCACCCTCACTGAAACTGAAGCCATGGCTTATGAAAGGGCAGTGCAGAAGCTCAGAAGCCGTAGAAAATCCCTCATTAAACTCTACACTTGTTTCGGTAATGGTTGCATAAGTCAAGAAACATGGAGACATTTGTGCAGGGAAGGAAAGTTGCGGATGACAAACCAACAACTAACTCACGGCAACTTGATCTCATTGGCTGCACATGCAACCAAAGTTCGTCCAGGTTAATGATAATCATTCTTAAATAGATGCTCATAGACACGAGTCAAAGATTAAAAGATGGCATTTACTCCTCAACCAACTCGTGCTTGGGTCACACCAACTGAATCTTCACGTCATCCATTCTAAGAGCTACTTCTTGTTTTTAGTATGATGAGGTGTTGACTTTGTTGTACTTTACCTACGTCAGTAGTTTTGATTTTTTTTAAAAGTGTGTAAACTGCGGTCTAGAATTTCTAAAAATGTGTAAATAGAAGGTTTTACTCCTGTTTCTGGTTCTTTTTCAAAAAATAAAAATTGTAGTTTTTGCTCCTTTTAGAATTGTATAAATACATAGCAGCATTTTTCCATTTTTGAAATGTGTACATAGACGTTTTTGCTTTAAAACAAAATTTCATTGCACTGAAATGCGTAAATGTATAGAAGATTTTGCTCCTTATTACGATTAGAAGATTTAAATGCCAGTATTTTTTTCGTGTGAAAATATCCAAGTAAGAACTTTTGAATTCCAGTAAAGGGAAACCCACTTAAAAAAGAAGGAATGAGAATTCAAAACTCCCTCCTTCTCCTCTGTTGAACCCAGCTTGAGCCTTGATATGCAAGGGAAAGGAAGAAGGAGAAGGAGAAGGAGTGAGTGAAGTGATGCGAGGCCGAAATAAAACTACAAACAGAAGCACACACTCTTTACTTTAGTTCCGTAGCTATTGTTGGAAACACACCCTACCTGTTTCATTTAGCTGCGAGCTGGAAATTGAAGTGAGTCCATTAGCATTTAGCCATTACTCGACTCATGTATTCTTGTCAAAACTCCACCACTTGTCTTCACTTGTCTCGGTCTTAGCGAAATAAGGAAAAGTAGGGAAACTTCAGTAGCGCCTGCAGGATTTTTTTTTGTGTAACCCTGGATAAAATTCGATCTAATCCAAAGTAGTTTAAAAACTATCTTATCTAGTGCAGATTATAGCACAACTTTTGCCGTTTCCGTGTAAATTTAAAAAAAACTGCGCCGTTTTCGTGTTAATTTAAGAAAAACGGCGTCGTTTTTGCGTAATCTAAAAAAAACTGCGCAGTTTTTGTGTAGATTTTAAAAATTTGCGTTGTTTTCCCGTAAGTTTTAAAAAACTGCGGTGGCTTCGTGTTAATTTAAAAAAACTGCACCATTTTTGTACAATTTTTTTTTACAAAAATCCGTCTTTTTTGTGGGAAATTTAAAACAAGGAGGTGTATTTAAAAAAAATTCTTTGTGGGCCTAGACCTACGCCTAGTTCCGCCACTTGGAAACTCCGTCTATTCCTGCACCTAATCATACACCCATAGGTATACAAAGTTAGGATAATAAATCCAGAGGAAATTCGCCTTCCTTTGCTTCCATTGCATTGTGAGCTTAGGGAAAAGTTTTGTGAGTAAACTCGAGTAACTCTCATCATCATCCGTTCCGTTGTTTGTTCTTAAGTCCGTGATGCTAGTGCCAGTAGCAGGCGGATTCGCACTGCAAGACCAAAACCAAGACCAAGACCAAGACTGGTGCTAAAGTAATGTAAGGGCATATGCAGATCTCCTCCTACCCTCATCCTCTTCTCCTTCTCTTTCCTCTCGGCTCAACTCAACTCAGACTGAGGTGAAGTCAAGTGAACGAGTTTGCCTAGCCGGGAGCTGGATTGTAACTGCAAACACGAGTACCTTCGAGTACCTTGACTTGAGTCTGCATTCGAAATTCGAATTTCACACTTGACGCTTTACACCAACAATCCTCCAGCCATACGCATAGCACAATGTCCACAGGCCTCACTATATCCAAATCCTGTATGAATTTCCGATGGCTTTTTCCAAGACTCTCAAGACATATGCACTCTTACAAGGGAAGCGTCCGAACCGTGTACTCTAATGCAAATTCCTTTAAAACATGGTCCGGATATTCTTTTTTCTGAGTGTTTTGTATTTCTTCAAGAACACACTTATGCATGTAAGCGGCATTTTTAAATACAAATATTTTTTTTCCAGTTATAGACTTTTTGAAAAATGCTGAATAAGTGGAATTTGACTTTTCAAAAGGTGTAAAACAAATAAATAAGGGATTTTTAAAACGTAAAATAAACAGTAACAACAAAACTTATAAAGTTAAAACAATTGGACCCTTTTAAAAGGTGTAAAATAAAAAAATTGGACCCTTTTAAAAAATTGTAGAATAAAAAAACTGGACCCTTTTAAAAAATTGTAAAATAAAAAAATTGGACCCTTTTAAAAAATTGTAAAATAAAAAATTGGACCCTTTTAAAAAATTGTAAAATAAAAAATTGGACCCTTTTAAAAAATTGTAAAATAAAAAATTGGACCCTTTTAAA
>JAAXYX010000442.1:0-39411 GCA_036851915.1 Ptenothrix huangshanensis
AATTTGCGGTGTTTTTCCGTAAATTTAAAATTCCGCGCCTTTTTAATGCAAATTTTTTAAAAAAAACTGCGTCGTTTTCGTGTAAATGAAAAAAACTGCGCCTTTTTAGTGCAAATTTTAAAAAAAACTGCGTCTTTTTAGTACAAATTTTAAAAAAACTGCGTCGTTTTCGTGTAAATTTTAAAAAATCTGCGTTGTTTTTCCATACATTTTAAAAAAAACTGCGTCGTTTTTGTGTAAATTTAAAAAAACTGCCTTGTTACGCTACTGAGAGAGGGATTTTATGTAAATGTCTCCACATGTCTTAACCGTGGGAGCCAGTTATTGAGTTTGGCTGTGGAAGTTAAAGACACATGTCATGTGACGATGTCCACGAGGATGAAGAACAGGAAGTAGGATATTACAGTTTCGAGGAGAAGATCAAGAAGAGTATGTCATGGATCACGGTATCATCCTCCTCGCCGTCTATTATGTAAATATCCGCTCTTTCTATATGTGTAAGAGCATCTCTCTCTTCCTTTGTGTCATGTAGTGTCTTGGCATGGCTTTGCCATTGGCTTTGGCTCGAGTATAAAAGTCGGAATAATTTTGGACTCCTGTGTAGAACTGTCGGTGTTTCGTTGTGGTGGGATGGCATGGTGGATTTGGCGGAGAGCGGGCGGACATGTTTTACTCGGAGAGTATCCGGGTTGATTTCACTCGTCTTCCTGCAACAACTTATTACACAAGGTCTATGTGTGTGTGTAGAATGTGCAGAGCAGTCGAACAACTGCACTGCATATTATGAAGGAGTGCAAGGACTGCACTCCTACATACGTCACACGCAGACACCACATCTCAAACTACAGCTGATTTATACTACGATTTATAATAAAACTACTTCCACTAGCCACTCTGGATTCTGGATTAGAAGATTCTCTCATAGTAGCATATCCAATTCTATCATCATCATCGTCAGCAGCTGCATGTCTCATGTATGCATGAATTCGTGTGGCATTTGACAAAGGCATAGAATGTTTAATCTAATCTGGTAGGTACTGTTGCAGTGGCGTACCTTGGGTTCTTTGTATTTCAGTGGGCGCGTGTGTAATGCTAAAACGAAATTTGTGGAGTTAACACCTTTTCAAGCCTAATTTACTAATTTTGAAAAGTAAAAAGCTCTGAAAATCTATAATTTCTCTAATTAACGCTATTTGAACAGGTCTCATTTTTTTCAACTAACACTTTTTCAAAAGGCTGCATTTTTCTTATTAATATTTTTTGAAAAGGTGTAAATTTTTCAATTAATGATTTTTAAAAAGGTGTAAATTTACCAATTAATGATTTTTGAAAAGGTCACACTTTTCTCTGATTAACACCTCATGTGAAGGTTCAATTTTTCGAATGAACGCTTTTTGAAAAGGTCTAATTCGGCGTTTCCACCCAACTTTTTGAAAAGTCTCATTTTTTTAATAACTGACATTTTTTGAAAAGGCCTAATTTTTTCAATTAGCGCTTTTTGAAAATGGCTGTTTTTTCTGATTAATACTTTTTAAAAAGGTGAAGTTTTTTTCTGATTAAAACTTTCTGTAAACGTCCAATTTTTCGAATAAACACTTTCTGAACAGGTCTAATTTTTCTTTTCGAATCAACTTTTTGAAAAAGTCGCATTTTTCTAACTGACACTTTTTGAAAGGGCATAATTTTTTCAAATTACGTTTTTTTTGAAACGGTCTATTTTTTCTGATTAATACTTTTTAAAAAGCTCTATTTTTTCCAATTAGCATTTTTTGAAAAGGTTCAATTTTTTTAAAAAAAAACTTTTATGGGTTTTTCAGGACGCAAGCACCTACACCACGTACGCCACTGTACCGTGGCTGGATTGTAGCGGATGTGGAGCTGAATTGGATGAGAAGAGTTGCAACATCACAATCAGACCCGCATAAGTAGAAAGGCCAGGACAGGCTCGTTCCTGCGTGCATACATGTGTACATATGTACATATGCGATAGACTCGACTGACACATTGGTTGGATGTCTTCTGTCGCTGTCTCCCATTGTGCTGGCTGGCTTTCACCGAGTGATTGTGATTGTGAGTCAAGTACCGTCCCCTTGCCGTCCGCTTTGTGCAGATATGTGACTACGACTACTAATATGCGTGCAGTCCCTGCCTGTACTACACTCTTATAATTACTCGGAGGAAATGTGTGGGATGGACGAGTGTGTGGGACTTTCCTCGTTTTCGTTTTCGTTCTCGGTCTCGTTCTCGTTCTCGTCGCATGATGTGGGTCTGTGAGAAGCACGCTTCATCTTCCCAGCTCAAGACTCTATTGTAATGATTTGCGAGCTTTGCAATTACGCTCCCATGCACTAAGACAAAAGATCCCACTCTGCCACTAGAACCTCTTCACTCAATGAACTACACACATCCATCCATCCATCCAGCCAGCCATCCTTCCTTCCTTCCTACACTCCATAGACCAGCACCAAGACCAAATCCAGAATCCAGAGTTTGCCCCATGAAATATTGTCTACGTTTTCCTTTTACTTTACTTCCATCCATCCCGATTTTCCCTTTACTTTACTTTACTTTACTTCACTTCACCTTTATCTCTGAGCCTGATTATTCTCCAGTAAGTAGTGCTGGTCCTGGTCTTGGTCTTGGTTTTGGTCCTGGTGCTGGTGCTGGTACTACATCGATGCTATCCTCAACTCAGAACCAAAAGGTTTTTACTTTTCTCAAAGGTGCATTTCCCCTCCTTCCAAAATTCCTATATTAGTATAGTTACTGGTTTGGTATAGACTATAGATTCTAGATCGATAGCACCAGCCTGGTCTTGGAACTGGAACTGGAACTGGGACTGGAACTGGAAATGCAAGTCTACGGGCGGAAATCACTTTTAGTCTTTTTCAAATGCAAGTGAAGTGTATGGCATATGCATATATGTAGGAACTTATTATTATTATCAAAGTCACTATGTATATAGATATACAGTAGGTATTAGGTATACAGACTAGCATATTATAGAATCTCTGATTCTGATTGTGAGATCCTTGCAGATTTCCCGCCTCGCTGATTATAACAAGGAGGAGGACTAAGACAAAGGGAAAGATGACAGTGTAAATGAGAGTCACGTCACCATCAGTCAAGACAAGACGAGACGAGACAAGACAAGACAAGACGGGAATCTTTGTCCACAATAATTCAAGACTTGAGACCAAAGGCAAGATGAGACGTCGAGTCAAGTATCTTTCCAAATCCAAACACAAAGAATTACATGCGTGTGTATAAATATAGACACGGGCTATATAATCACTCTTTTCCTTCCCTTCGCTTCTCGTCCAGTAGCGTAACTAGGCGTGAGCCACGTAGGCCTAGGCGTACCAAGGATTTTTAAAAAGGCACTGCCTTACATACTTTTGAGATTTCCAGGAAAAGACGCTTTTTTAAATTTACAAAAAAAGACGCAGTTGTTTAAAAATTGAACCGGAAAAGGAGCATTTTTTAAATTTAGACGAAAGCGACGCCGTTTTTTAAAAATTAACAAGAAAAAGGCGCATTTTTTTAAAATTTACGCAAAAACGACGCAGTTTTTTTAGAAATTAACACCGAAAAAGGAGCATTTTTTTAAAATTCACGCAAAAATGACGCCGTTTTTTAAAAATTAACACGGAAAAGGAGCATTTTTTTTAAAAATTTCCACAAAAATGACGCTGTTTTTTTAAAATTAACACGGAAAAGGCGCATTTTTTTTAAAATTTAAACTAAATAAGATGTAATTTTTTAAATTTCACACTGAATGAAATCCAAGTTTTTACCCGAAAATAAATCCTGCGGGCGCTACTGTTCTTGTCGTCTTTTAATTTCTAGCTTCCTGCACACTTCCCTCGTAGACGAATCGAGGCAAAGGAAGATGCGGGAAGATGAGACGAGATTATAGCGAGCCGAGTGAAGCAAGTCGAGACAAGACGAGACGAGACAAGACAAGACAGGACAGGACAGGATGCAGGTCTTTTTTCCCGGCAAAGTATTGTCATTGTGAAAACCAGAATCATAGAATCAGAACCGAAATCAAAATCAAAATCAAAACCAAAGCCACAAGCATTGGGATTGGGAGAGGAAGAACAGAGCAGGGCTGCACAATCAGCGCATAGATCGACCGTGTAATTTCCACTTGGGTTTTAATTCGCGCGGATGGATGGGTACCACTGCCAGGTTTTTCGCAAAATAATCTTCCCTTCTCTGTAGACTCTAGTGGTGACTTTGGCCTGGTCTTTTGAAAAGCATACCATTTCATTGGATTTCATTCCTTCCTCCATTTCCTCTCGCTTCATTTCATTCCACTTGATTTCTACAGTCCAGGTTCAGACCAGGCTTATAAGCCTTGATTTCCCCTCTTGCTTTCACTCTCCCTTTGTGGTTTAGGTTTAGGTACTTTTTTTAGATCTTTTTGTGAACAGAGTGAGGGGGAGAAAAATGGAATGCCACCGCACCTCCTTACAGATAGTTGAGAATGTGGAAGGAAATGAAAAGTGAACCCCACCAGCACCCCACCTCAAACCCTTGACTTTCACTTGACATGAAGAGCCATTGATGAGAGCCAAACATCTCCTGCCTCCTCATGTGTACACGCTCTCTCGTTTAGTTTAATTACAAGTGTACTTACCATCCCATGCCTAGTCATCCTGTCTCAACTACAGTTACAGTAGACAGCTCCCTACCTGCCTACCATTACATATTACCATTACCGCTCGAGCCAACAGACCCCTACAATTAGACGAGCACCAAGTCACCTATAAGTCATCCAATAATTTACACGTGTACGAATTTACAATTTCACAACACAGTAACACTTGTTCCCTTTAGACTTCACAACACGTACCTACGCAGCTCGGACTGTAGCGCCCGCAGGATTTTTTTCGTGTAGGATAGGAAAAAAATTGATCTCATCCAGCGCAAAATTTGAAAAAAGTGAATCTCATCTACCTACTAGTTGAAATTATAAAAAAATCCATTGTAAGTTCCGTGTAAATTAAAAAAAACTGCGTCGTTTTCGCATAAATTTTAAAAAAAATGTGTCTTTTTTGTGTAAATTTTAAAAAAAGCTCTGCCTTTTTCGTGTAACTTTAAAAACCTGCACCATTTTCTTGTAATTTAAAAAAAACTAAGCCGTTTTTGTGTACATTTAAAAAACCTGCGTCATTTTCTAGTAATTTAAAAAAAACTACACCGTTTTTGTGTAAATTTAAAAAACCTGCGTCATTTTCTAGTAATTTAAAAAAAACTACGGCGTTTTCGTGTACATTTAAAAAACTGTGAGTTTTTAGTATAAAATAAAAAAAATGGGTCTTTTTCGTGAAAATCTTTTTGATGCAAACAGTGCCTTTTTGAAAATCCTTTGTAAGCCTAGGCCTATGTGGCCTTCGCGTAGTTACGCTACTGAGTTCGGAGAGAGAGAGAGAGAGAGAGAGAGAGAGAGAGAGAGAGACCAGCATTAAGTTATTAAGCAACTAGAGAATGACTGGGATGGGAAAGTAGAGTGAGAGTGAATGAATCCATTGAAGCATGATGGAAGATGGAAATGAAGGAGCTCACACACTCACATACACACACATCTATACAAGGAGCCATTAGCATTAGCATCGAGATAGTAATTCGAAGGATGAGACCAAGACGAAGACGAATACCAAGAACAAGAACAAGGAGACGAGATGATGATTACAAGAACAAGAACAAGAACAGAAGTACAGAGACAGACACACATGAGAGTGAAAGGAGAATTACGTAAGAGAGAGAGAACAAGTAGAGTGAGTGCAAGGAAGCATATGTACCTAGACTTGGTACAGGACTACATAACTTACAATGCACACACAAGCTTCCAATTATTCCAGTCCGTTTCCTTTGTAAAGATGGAGAGAGAGAGGATGCACGGAAGCATTGCAGATTGCAGAGTAAATACGAGTTTGTCTGCACTCTAACTTTAGCTTTGGCTTTGGCTTTGGCTTTGGCCATGGCCATGGCCATGGATATCTCTATGGATGTGATTGCCGCTAGAGCAGGTGGTGACGGGATAAGTATAGTCTCATATACTCCATTCCAGTGTCAAACAATTAGAGAGTACTCCGTCTTTACCAAACCATCATCATCACCATCTCCGCCATTCCAAATCCAAGCCAGCATTTGTTCTTCTGTTCTACAAGCGTAGAAAAATAATCTGATTTTTACGCCCATAGCAATCATTTTTGATTAAGAAGATCTCCGGAAAAAAAATTTCCCGATGTTTCCAAGGTAGTTTCGATACAACATTCACAACAGTTTTTATTCGTGTAGATATACTGAAAAACTGGATCTTATCCAGTGTAAAGTTTTAAAAAACAGCGGATTTTGAAAGTAAAAAAACTAGTGTAAATTTTTTTTAAAAAAAACTTTGTTTTCGCGTAAATTAAAAACCCTGCGTCTTTTTAGTTTAAATTTTAAAAAATCGCGTCGTTTTTGCGAGCAATTGAAAAAACTGTGACTTTTTAGTGTAAATTTTAAAAAAACTGCGTCTTTTTCGTAGAAATTAAAAAAACGTCGTCTTTTTAGTGTAAATTTTTTTAAAAAAATGCTCCTTTTCCTTGTTATTTGTTGAAAAACGGCGTGCACGGATTCCTCTTTTGAATAATTGTCACCTATTTTTTGTAATTTTTAACATTTTTCTCTGTAAACTTTTTGAATAAGGAAGAATTTACGGATTCCTTGTAAAGGAATTTGTAGACGTGTACATATCATACATTTACACGATTTCTGCTTGTAACTGTTTGGGGCACATTTTCCTCGTCACCGATTTCCTATCAAGTCAAAATTCAGCTTCTGCTCCGAGCCAGGAGAGAATGAGAAGGAGAAAGGAAGATGTTGAAAAAGCTACCTATTTAATCAGCACACACACACATCACTCATGTCTTTCTTCATTAGGCGCAAGTGGGTGCTCTCATCTCATCTCATCTCATCTCAGCACCAGGACTAGGACCATAACCAGGACTAGGACTAGGACCAGCTCATTCGGAAACACATGCCTGCTTACAATTAATAATTATCCCACTGTCCTTATCCCTAAGTAG
Source organism: Ptenothrix huangshanensis (assembly GCA_036851915.1). Classification (NCBI taxonomy): domain Eukaryota; kingdom Metazoa; phylum Arthropoda; class Collembola; order Symphypleona; family Dicyrtomidae; genus Ptenothrix; species Ptenothrix huangshanensis. The sequence continues at coordinate 7,080 of JAAXYX010000442.1, forward strand.
GGAGTGCATACGCTACTCTCTTCAACTACATCACTTCCCGAGGGACTAAATTCTGACTGTGAGAGTATACAGCAAGTTTGGAGAAAGTAAATCTATAGCCTTCCTTTCCTTTTTATTATAGAGTCATAATAACAATCCTTGGTGCACTTAGAGCCATAAATTAAAAACTAAGGATACACTCTATAGGATCACATATTGCTTTCGCCTTCACTAGAGACTATAGTATTAGGATTTTGGAATTCAAATTCAAAAGCTGCGATGGACAGAGAGCAGTGTGTAATCATCCCCAGGAAATAAATTACATATTGTTGACATTGACAATTTGCAAGTTTGCAGGCTGTAGATGACATGACAAGTTGCCTCATCCCCATCCCCGTCCCCGTCCTATCAGTTTGGGTCTCATCCTTTTAGTAGCGCCCGTAGGGACAGGCTTACAGAGGAGTTTTAAAAACACTAAAACTGCCATAAAACACTCTACCTTAGACATAAGTAGGTAATTCCTTTTTTTAAGATTTGAATGAAAAATACGCAGTTTATTACAATTTACACGCAAAAGACGTAGTTTTTTAAATGCGCAGGAAAAAGACACCGTTTTTTATATTTACAATAAAAAAGACGTAGTTTTTTTTCAAATTTACAGAAAAAAATACACCGTTTTTTTATATTTGCAATAAAAAAGAGGTAATTGTTTTGAATTTACAGGAAAAAGACACCGTTTTTTTATATTTACAATAAAAAAGAGGTAAATTTTTCAAATTTACGGAAAAAAATACACCGTTTTTTTAATATTTGCAATAAAAAGACGTATTTTTTTAATTTACATGAAAAACATATCGCTTTTTTAAAATTTACACTAAAAAGGCCCAATTTTTTGAAATTCACATTAAAAATACTATTATATATTTTTTTAAATATGCACTTAAGGACGCATTTTTTTACAAAATATACACTAGATTAGATCAAGTTTTTTCAGCAGGCTAGACGAAAAAAACCTGCGGACGCTACTGCATCCTTTGCACCCTACGATAGCATGCTCTTGGTTGGAAAAGGAATGCAAGTGCAAGTACCTGGAAAGCACAAGTACTCCAGCCCAAGAGTACCTAGCCACTCGACTGTGGGCAGTTGAGAAATGTGTGCATACACCCCTAGGTATATCTGTAGATCATGGAATTTTGATCAGTCATCAGTCACGGAGTCCTACTCGTCCTCGTATGCAAGACAGGCCTGAAATACTGTATGCGGAGAAAAGAATGAGAGCGGGGTACGAGCCAGGAGCAGTACGAGCACGAGCACTTGAGCAGTAATTACTCAGCCTCTCAATCTCCCTCAACTCAGTACTCTCTTCTATACATCAAGACTTGCAATCAGTTCAATCAGTTTTGAATACTATGCATCCACCTTCTATAGACTATAGATACATAAAAGTATAGATAGACTTCATGCTCTTCCCTCAGCTGAGCCCTTGATCCTTCGCTAGGCTTCATACATGTAGATATGGACACATGGGGAAACATGTAAAATTGCTCTTTCAATTTGCAATGCAAAGATAGGAATTTTCAATTTCTTTCCCCAGAAATTCATTTCCACAGCCTATGTATGGAGTCGGAGAAAGACGCTGCGCTGCTCCCCATCATCCATCGTGCCCATGACGAAGCTGCCGTCAGTCAATGTGTCCCAGCATTAAACACTCCCTCCTTCTCCGAATTCGCCAACGAATTACTTATCAAGTGGGATGCAGCCAGAAATCAGGCGAGCTTCTAACCACCGAAGGGTCCGACCCAATTAATCGCTACAGACTCCAAACAAACACCCTTTGTACAAAAATGGAGGCGATGTTGCAATGTATTTATGTTTCAAATATTATAAATACAACTCAATGAGTTATTTTTTTTCGAAAAGTGTAAATTAAAAAATCGAATTTATTTTCAAAACATGTACTATCCAAAAAATTAATTTTTTAAAAATATTTAACATTGAATGATTAGAGAATCAGACTTTTCAAATTCCTAAACAATTCCGAAAAATTGTAAATTACATACTAACAAATTTTTCTTTTATTTTTGTAACTTTAAGAATTTTACAAAGAATGGAAAGCAAATTTAATGCAATTTGTCCTGCGGGAAGAGATTGGACCCTTCCCTCGTAAATTGAAGATAGAAACTCGTGCTCCTATTTGCAAGAGCAGCAGAGTTAAGAACTCTCCAACTCTCTAACGACTCCTCTACATACCTTCCTTCATTTTCGGGTCTAATTACGATCAACGATCAACGATCCACTTGCTCCTTAGGTAATTACTGTCATTGTGATTGCACACACATTGAGGATACAGACGGAGAGTGAGTGGATAAGTGGAGACTTTTTCCCTTCATCTCCGATCCGAGAGGTTTTTAATTGCAAACTTTGGATGCAATCCTCAAATCTCTTATCCATAGTAGAAAAAAACAAGTGTTCTCCATAAAATCAGGTAGCTGTAGCTGTACAGAGTCATACACACACCATAGTACTTTGTATATTCAGATGAACTGAATTCAATTAAAATGATTAAGGGTGACTGTCTATACTCACGATCAGAGTGCTGGGAACTGTGAGTGTGAATTATTCTCCTCTTGCGTTCCCTTCCTGGAGGATATTGTGTGCAGGGAAAATTGATGAAATTAAACGTGTGCCAAATCCCCATAGCTACACCGATGCCATCGCAATCACTAATAACAGCAACAGCCACCGCTAGACACTTGAAGATGATTTTGAAAGTTTTGCGGCAGTTTCTCTAAGAGAATACAAATATTCCGTACACGTGTGCTCTACTCTAGCTTCTCCTTCTATCCCTTGCGCATATCACCAGGTAATTATAGAAGGTGAAAGAATATCTATACATGTATGTATGGGTATATAGACCAAGTACATTTGACCGAAAACAGATCGCGATGCCGATGCCGATGCCGATGCCAATGGAAATGCACAATGGTTGCACAGAAATAAACTGACGGAAAATGTCCATGTTTTCCTCCTTGTTTCCCTCCATGGGTGTAATCAGGGACGTACCTGGGATGGGTTCTTGGGTGCTGAAGCACCCTAAAATTTTGAACAAAATTAGATTTAAAAAACATCAATTGGAAAAAGTGAGTCTCTTCAAAAAGAAGCTAATTGGAAAAAGTGTTAGTTGGAAAAATAAACCTTTACTAATCAAAAAGTGTAAATTGTAAAAAATTGACTTTTTCAAAAAGCGTTAATTGGAAAAATTTGACTTTTTCAAAAAGCATTAATTGAAAAAATTGGACTTTTTCAAAAAGCGTTAATTGGAAAAATTGAACTTTTTCAAAAAGCGTTAATTCAAAAAATCAGAGCCTTTCAAAAAGCGTTAATTGGAAAAATCAGACCCTTTCAAAAAGCCTTAATTGGAAAAACTATGCCCTTTTCAAAAAATGTGAATTGTAAAAAATTGTTACACAGAAAAATCAGATCTTTTCAAAAAATGGTTACTTGAAAAATTAGAAAGAGTGAAGTTGAAAAAGAAAATGTTTTAAAATTAGACATCACCCCCGAAATTCAGGAGAAGGTACGCCCCTGGCCGTAATGCAATGGAGTGTACTCAAGAATTTCTACAGACACACCTTCATGTAGTACTTTCTATATATTGTACCTGTATAAAGTCAATAGCCTTGCATTGTTACGCCTCCTGATCCTGGTTGTACTATTCTGAAGTCCTTCGCACAAGAATTCCTCCGTTTTGGTGGAGAATGGAAATCAAGAGCATTTTTTAGATTCGAGTGGATTGCACTCACAGTGTGAGGAATAGTGGGAGAAAGCGGAACAGCAGCAGCAGCAGCAACAGCAACAGCAACGACGAGGACAAGAACCATATAAGGACTTGGTGCGGGGCAAAAGATGAAGGGGATAAAAATTGCAAACGTTCGCAAATGAAGGGCTTAATTACTCCGAAAAGCAAAAAGCTTTAATTCATTAAGTCCTTAATTCGGCAGTTCATACTCCAGTATCTTTCATCCTTCCTTCCTCCCAACTTTCTACTCTCTTGCGTATCAAAGACACTCCATCTCCATCCATAATCCTTGTTCGCAGTTCATAGTCCCTAGTTTCCAATCCGTTATACATAATGTTCCCAAATAAAAGTCATTTCCGACCAACTTTCCCTCCGCGTCAGCACAAAACATGCATAGCATGGGCAATGCAGCTTTCGTTTCGTGCTGGTGGAGAAAGCGCAGTCGTTTCGTGTAGACAATGGCTGAGGATCTCATATAGCATTATGCCCACCTACTCTTCATATTTACTAGTAAGTATTATGACGCTGGCAAGTCATACCAAATCAAATCGAATCACATCAGTTTGGCTTTGCCTCTGACTTGCCTTTAATCGACATTTGGAAGAACTCGCGATTAGTTCACGACTTCCCTTGTCTTCTTACAAATCCCTATACGTAGACACAGATACATGTTTTTATAGGAGGAGAAAAGAGACGGTTTTTGTAGCCAATGCCGTACCGTACCATGATAGTATGCTTTCAGTAGCGTCGGCAGGAATTTTTTTTCGTGTAGGTCTGCTGAAAAAACCAGATCTTATCTAGTGTACAATTCAAACAAGGGCATGTTTTTTCGTGCAAATTTCAAAAAACGATATCTGTTTTTGTTTCAAATTCAAAAAATGCATGTGCTTTTGTATAAATTTCAAAAAACTGCAACTGTTTTGTATAAATTTAAAAAAAGCGCATCTGTTTTTGTGTAAGTTAAAAAAAAGTCCATCTGTTTTTGTTTCAAATTCAAAAAATGCATGCGCATTTGTGTAAATTTAAAAAAACGGCTTCTGTTTTTGTATACATTTAAAAAAGTGCATCTATTTTTGTGTAAATTAAAAAAAACTGCAACTGTTTTGTATAAATTTCAAAAAGTGCATCTGTTTTTGTGTAAATTCAAAAAAAAACTACTTGTGCTTTTGTGAAAATTTCAAAAAGCTACATCTGCTTTTGTGTAAATTTCAAAAAGCTGCATCTGCTTTTGTACAAATTTCAAAAGGCTACATCTGTTTTTGTTTAAATTTCAAAAAAATGAATCTGTTTTCGCGTAAATTTTAGCAAAACTGCACCTTATCTTGCGTAAATCTTAAAACTCCTTTGTAGGCCTAGGCCTACCCCTGCTGACGCTACTGTATGCCTTACTTGCTGTTATGCTGCTTTGATGTGATTTTCCTTCTAGCCGTAAATGCGTTTGTCACTGTATTGCATTGTATTGTAGTCCTCGTCTGGGAATGTAATTAAGTTTTCTAATTATCAAAGTGACTCATTTTATTTTCCTTTTCATTCTCGCTCCGCTATCGCTTTGATGTGATTTGAATTTAGATTTTAAATTGAATTGTGAGGACGCGGGGAGAGAGATGGATGTAAGGAGGAAAAGTAATAATCCATATTGTGCTTCAATTATCTGCCATGTCCTTTCTTGTCGTCTGACGATGAGCAGAAGACGCGACGAAGCTAACGTAAGACGAAGGCAGACCAGATGCACTTGGTTTCATTTTGATGCACTTCCGACGTTCAGCTCATTTATAATTATACTTGGGATAAAAGCATTATTTATTATTTTGTTCAACAGTTCACGTCATCATTTTCAAATATCATGTGAGAATTTCAACTTTTCCTCTGTTTTACAATTTTCCTGGTTGTAGTCGTAACTCGTAAGCGGGAAGTTTCAAATAAATAACGCAGTAAGCTTTGCAAAAATGACTGAAAAATAAAACTAGAATTTTTGGGAAATACAAAACACAAAATACAAAAATTAAGTTTTTGAAAACAATTTAATGAAAGCAATAGACTTATTCAAAAAACATGAAATTTTCAAAATCTTTAAATCCAAAAGTAGTCTTTCCGAAAACAAGAAATGACTTTTGCATTGTCCTTGTCCTTGTCATTGCATTGCATTGGGTTAGGACTGTAGTCTCTTCGTAAGACAGCATTGTGACTTGTGACTGGTTTGAAGCATGTGCAGTTTGTATACCTTTGCAGTACAGTGATAATAGGTGAGGCCTTTCGAGGTTTTCTACAGCTAGCCAGAGCAGAGAAGAGGCGGTTAAGGAAGATGTGTGAGGCATTGAAATATAGCGTTGTGTGATGCGTTATTTTATTGTGTATTAAGAATAAAGACGTTGACGTTGTTCGTGGATAAGTGAAGAGGGCAAAGGAGGATGTTAACTTAGCAACTGGGTCTGAGTCTGTGGCAAATGCACCTACACAATATGCAGCACATACATATTGTGCATAGACGGAAATCAAAATGATGCAATGTACGATACAGCGATGCTCTGCAATATCAAAATGTGTTATGGTTGATAGGTATTGGGAGTTATTGTGTCGGTGATGGCGATGATGATGAAGATACTATTAAATGGGCGTTATATGAAAGGGATAAAAATAGATACGTTTATCCCAAATCCAGTGCGGGTGATGTATAGCTGTGAAGGGGAAACAGCAAGTCGTTGATTCGTGATCATGCTAATGCATAATGTGAAATGTGCAGAGGAACAATTTATGAGATGGTTCGAGTTGGATTTGGTGTTGCTCCTTTGTGCGTTGGTGTTGGTGTTATTATGATAATCAGGCCCCTGCCATGTACGGCATGGGCATGGAATTGTGGAGAGTGGAAAGCCATTTGGGCAAACCGGACGATCAATCCGTCAGCACTTGATCGAATATCAATACAGCAGGAGAACCAGCACCACCAAAGTACAACCGAGCATCCATGCAATTACAACAACCCAGCACCTACCGGTAAACTCCAATTGCATTTCCAACCGCCTATGTATGTACAATGTACATACATCCACACATCCAGGTTGGTTCCAGTCAGAAGCGTAACCAAGCCTAGGCCTTCCTACATAGGATTTTAGGAAATATACTGCCTTCTTTCAAATTTGTACAAAAAGACGCCGTTTTTTAAAATTTAATCGAAAACAAACAGTTTTTTAAAATGTAATCAAAAACTGGTGTAGTTTTTTAAAATTTACACAAAAACAGACACAGTTTTTTGAATTTTACTCAAAACAGAGACATTTTTTTAATTTTACGCAAAAACAGATACAGTTATTTGTAATTTACACAAAAACAGATGCAGTTTTTTTAATTTTACACAAAAACAGATGCCGTTTTTTGAAATTTACACAAAAACGCCGCATTTTTTAAAACTCTGACACGGAAAAGGCACGTTTTTTTATAACTGACATTAGTTAGGATGCAGTTTTTTTTACACTTTACACTGGATGAAATCCAGTTTTTCCCAGGCCTACACAAAGATATATTTTAACCTTTTTCCAAAGTGGAAAACATATGTAGGTATTAAAGCGTTTTGAAAAATAATAAAAAATATCCCCAATATTTTTCCTGAAGAAACTGTACATTTTATTCCTATATCCATGTATCCATTTTATCTGTAGCACTTGACACTTGAAAATGTTCTGCTTTCACAAAGTTTTTTCAACAGCTACAAAATCACAACATACACTTTCCTCAGACCTTTAAAAATGTAGCACTTTTCAAACAGTTTTAAGGAGTCTCTACAATTTCTGCAGATATGCAGAAACTGTATTGAAAAGACACGGAGGAGTACATTCACATAAGTACTATATGGATTTAATATGGTGAGGGGCGGAGAAGGTAAATAACTCGGTGCGTTTCCCCGCAGCGTAGGACGCATTCGGTTTGGGACTTTAAAGGTGAATTGATGGACAGATGACGATATAATTCTAAAATTCAAGTCCATAAATGAAGTGAAATGAATGGAGGGACAAGTTGAACAATTTCCTGTACCGAGCATAAGGGGAAAGACATGAATGAGTACGTATGGACACCTACTGGCGTTCAAATCGCTTAAAGCTTCATCTCAGAGTCTGTGAGCAGTTAAACTACATGTGTGCCTTTTTACTGCCATGTCGTTTGTACTTGTGTGCCTTTGCACTTATCTTTTCCCTCTACTTCTTGCTGTGCCTCAAGAAAGTCCAGGGGATTCTTTATTCCCAGCCTTTATAGAGCAAATAACAAACATGTTACGACAAGCGTCCACGTCCACACAGCACAGTTACTGTACGGCCATTGTACAACACAAGTCTTTTCCAAAGGCAGGAACTTCCATCTTCATTTATGCTTTCGTTTACAGTCCAAGTCCAAATTCAAATCCAATACGCATGTATGTACACACTACACACATACAGATAGACTACCAAAGTAGGTCCGCGTATACACCTACCTATATGATTAGTTAGGTATACTACTTTCAAGGAAACTGAAGCTGGAGAAAACGGAAATAAGTCTCGCACTCACACGCGTAGATTACACTTTCCTCCGACGAACAGCTTCGTACACTGCAAAACAAATCCTTCAAAAACCCACACGCACAAGTTAATACAGAATTTATTAGTCCCTCTTCGCTTCGCTTTAACTACATGACTGACGTTTTGCACCTTTTTGAAAATGTGTAAATAAATGTGTTTGCTCTTTTTGAAAATATGCAAATAAATGTTTTTGCTCTTTTCGAAAATGTGTAAATAAATGTTTTTGCTCTTTTTAAAATGTGCAAATATACGGTTTTGCTCCTTTTGAAAACCTGCAAATAAATGTTTTTGCTCCTTTTGAAAACATGCAAATAAATGTTTTTGCTCCTTTTGAAAACCTGCAAATAAATGTTTTTGCTCCTTTTGAAAACATGCAAATAAATATTTTTGCTCTTTTTTAAAATGTGTAAATAGAAATTTTTGCAACATTTGTAAATGTCTAAATATCACTTTTTGAGCCTTTGGGAAATTTGTAAATATTAGTTTTTGCGCCTGTTTGAAAATGTGAAGATAAAACTTAGTTTTTTTCAAAAATCGTAAATAGCGACTTTTTCACCTTACTGGAAATGCGTAAATAGCAGATTTTGCATCTTCTGGAAAACGCGTAAATGCAAGTTTTCTCTCCCTTTAAAACTGTAGAACCACAGAAATTCTTCCAGTTTTTCTAACTCCATAAATTGCACCGTTTGTCTGTTTTCCAACAAAAATGGATTTCTAACAAAAATTCTGCCCTCCTTACATTCGCATAAAAAGTTTTGTCGCCTTTTTAAAAACGTTAAAACGACCATTTCTCTTGTTAAAAATGTGTAAATGCTCCTAAAAATGTCAAGATGTACTAAAATACCTAGCAACCCATAAACCTCAAGTAAAACACATGAAAACTATCCAATCACTATCCAAACGTTCGACCCTAACACTCCCGTATTATCGACTTTATTGGATTTAAACCCGTTCGTAATTCTATAACCCGTGGTCCTAAAGTCAATAGTGAGCTTCCAGGAGCACGAGGTACATTTACACATTAACTTTATCAAAACAGATTTTTCCAGTGTACACAAAGCATACAAAGAGAAGTTGCTAGAAGACGAGACTGAAGAAACGGGAACCGAAACTTCGTACCTTACCGTACCACTGCGCACCACTACGATATGACTCCGACCAAAACCAGACCAAAGGCAAAGGCATTTCTCACGAAAATCCAAATCCAAATCCAGGAAAAGCAAGTGAAGCAAATGTTGGTAGATTATGTCTGTTTTATGCTCGCATTTTACAAGCCTTCTCTCTCTCCATAAATACACTATACATATCTCATATGAGTAAGTAGTAAGTGCCTATTATTAGAACTAGACATGGAAATAATAGACATACAAATACAAACACAGATGGAAATCGAGACTGGAATAGGTGTCCATTATATAACAGTCTTACAGTATACTCTATCAAATTATGTCTATATCCCTCGCATGGTTTGCTTGGTTGGAAAGTAAATAATAAAAATGTTCCAGTGAAGACAAGATCATGTTTGCCGGAGCAAAGCTAAAAAGGGTTTTAAATTGATGTTGTGTAGATATTCTCACCCTCTATGCCTATAGTCCATAGACTATGTAACAGTAGCGTAACTAGGCTTAGGCCACGCAGGCTTAGGTCTAGAAAGGATTTTGGAACATACACTCCCTTTTTTAGATCTGCACTAAAAAGATGATTTTTTTTTAAAATTTATACGAAAAGGACGCTGCTTTTTTAAATTTACAAAAAAATGACGTCGTTTTTTTTTAAATTTACGAAAAAACGACGCAGTTTTTTTAAACTTACGGAAAAACGACGCAGTTTTTTTAAACTTACAGAAAAACGACAGTTTTTTTAAATTTACAGAAAAACAACGTAGTTTTTTTAAATTTACAGAAAAACAACGTAGTTTTTTTAAATTTACAGTAAAACGACGCAGTGTTTTTAAATTTACAGAAAAACGACGCAGTTTTTTTAAATTTACAGAAATACGACGTAGTTTTTTTTAAATTTAAGCAAAAGAGACGCAGTGCTTTTTAAAAAGTTACACAGAAGAGGCGCATTTTTGTATACCTGACACTAGATAAGACGCAATTTTTTTAAAAATTTTACACTGGATGAGAAGGAGTTTTTTCCAGGCCTCTTTCGTGACGAAAAAAATTCTGTATAGCGCTACTGTATAGGTATATCCACATTATCCATATAATGTGCCACGAGGCAGTTGTGACAGAGACGGCAATCCAGTGTACAGTTTACAGAATGCGGATATCCTGGCTCTGGCTGTGAGTCGGGCTCTTCCAAATCCCTCTCTCTCTCTCTCTCTCTCTCTCTCGCTCTCTCGTCACGACAGGCACACAATCATATCTTACAATAACAGTAAATTTTTCAAAACTCAAATTACCCAGCACTTCCTCCATTTTCCATTTTGATTCGATTCCGAATCAGATTCGCAAAGGAAACAATCCCAGAAAGCAAATTGATACTTGATTCTTCTCCTCGTCCTCTTTTACTGCTACGTTTTTCCCATCGATGCACACTATATACGCGCTGCATTAGTATCACTCTAGTATTACTCAAATACATCATCTTTTCGCAGGAATTTCTATTTACTTCTCCACATCTTACTCTACTATGCTCTTCTAAATTTTCGGGCTTAATTACCTACGCAGCTAAAAGCGTTCGTTTCGTTGAGTCGTTTCCATGGACACGCATAGTAGGGACTTGGATGCAGAGAATGAGATAATGCGTGAGAGGAGAAGGGAACTGTCTGTCAGCTCTTGTCATTGTGACTGTCACTGTCATTGGATCGTGGTGCTGGTGGAATATTTACACGGGCTGATGTGGTAAAGCATTGGAATTGCTATTTCCTCTCATTCTGCCTACTTGGGCCAGGAATGTTTGAATTTCCCCCAAATTTTGGATTTGGCCAGGCATAACATGGCATGGCATGGAATGGAATAGAATGGAAGTGGAAAATGGAATGAGGTGATCTCCTTCGTCTTCGGTGACATTCCACTTCCACCTCCTCCCCTTCCTCCCATTCAGGAGCGTACCTGGGACTTGGGAGTATATTTCCAGGGACGCGATGTTAAAACGATTTTTCCAATCAACTCTTCTGAAAGAATCTGGTTTAATTTTTCAAACTTACATTTTTTGAAAAGGGCGTAATTTTTTCAATTAACACTTTTTGAAAAGGGTTTAATTTTTCAAACTTACATTTTTTGAAAAGGGCGTAATTTTTTCAATTGACATTTTTTGAAAAGGTCGTAATTTTTTCAATTGACATTTTTTGAAAAGGGCGTAATTTTTTCAATTTTTATATTTTGAAACGGTACAATTTTTCCAATAATTAACACTTTTTGAAAAGGGCGTAATTTTTTCAAGTAATGCTTTTTGAAAATGTCTAATTTTTATATTTTTATATTTTGAAACGGTGCAATTTGTCCAATTAACACTTTTTCAAGAGGGTTAATTTTTCTTTTCCAATCAACTGTTTAAAAACGTCTAAATTTTTTAATTAACACTTTTTCAAAGAGCGCAATTTTTCAAATTAACAATTTTTGAAAGGGCGTAATATTTTCAATTAACACTTTTTGAAAATGTCTAATTTTTCCAACTGACACTTTTCGAAAGGGCGTAATTTTCCAATTTAGACTTTTTAAAAAGTTTAACTTTTCCAAAATGTCAGCAGTGCTTTAGCACCCAAGCATTCACTCCAGGTACGCCCCTGCCTCCACTAGCTTGTTGACTGCAACTGGATCGAGGAAGGAAAACCAGAACGAAAATCCTGTAAACTGCAAATAGCCATTGGATTGCGTCTATTTTTACACGAAATTTAGCCGCACCAAAATATAAGCATGTGCTATCATCAATTCTCCTTTTAAGGATTCAATATACCGCTCGCGTCTACTTCACAGAAAAGGTCCATGAAGATGAAGGTACGAGTACGAGGATAAAGATATAGGCTGAAGATGTGTATAAATATAAATAAGGGAGACATACCTACATACAATGTAGAGTACATTGTACTTGTGCTCCAGTAGTAGATGGCGATAAGTTAGGTAATCCCCGAGCTTTATAGGAATGTCAATCCTGTGACTGACTCTGGCATTGATGGACTAGTGCATTTTTCTTATTCTTCTCCGTAGCCCTAAATGACTTCTCCTATGCCTATACAGAGGTCAAGTTTAGAGAACACAAAGACTATGTAGCTACCTACGGTACAAGACGGTACTAAGACCACAACAACATGCCACATGGGGGAGGTTTATTTATGCACACCCAAAAGGAACGAAGCAACTTCTCTCTCTCTCCCCCCAAAAAACAATCCGACCATCTTATTTCCCCACAACATGCATTACCTCCGAAAAAATCACTTTCAATCTCAGCCAAACACTTTGCAGCCTGATGAATTAGGTGACTGTGTCTACTCCTGCATTACCATCAAAGTCAAAGTCAAAGCGAAAGCCTATGCAAAAGCTGATAAGGATACATATCTCCTCCAACTCGAAACCAGTGTAATTCATGTGACTAACTGGGAACGACAACACACTCAGCCTTTTTGCTCTGTCACCATTTCTTTAGTTTTCTATTTTCCATTTTATTTTGGGAGCATCGCTTCTGTCAGTACAGACAGAGAGTGCAGGAGCTTCTGACAAAACCAGCTCCACTCAGCAAGTTTCACCAGTACAGATATTAGGTAGGATTGACGATTACCTTCTTCACTCCACACACACTCCTTTCAACATTTACCCATTAGCTCATTCTATGCTTAGCACCAAAACCAGTGGCGCCCGTAGGATTTTTCCGTGTAGTTCAGGAAAAAGATTATCTCATCCAGTGTAAAAATTTAAAAAAAACTATCTTATCTCATGTAAATTATAAAAAAATGGGCTTTTTCCATGTCAATTTAAAAAGAAGCTGCGCCTTTTTTTGTAAGTGGTAAAAAATGACGTCGTTTTTGCGTAAGTTAAAAAAAACTGCGTCGTTCTCGTGTAAATGTAAAACAAATGGAGCCGATTTTTAGTAAATTAAAAAAAATCGCATCGTTTTCGTGTTAATTTTAAAAAATGTCGCTGTTTTTTAGCAAATTAAACAAACAGCGTCGTTTTCGGGTAAATTTAAAAAATGTCGCAGATTTTTAATAAATTAAAAAAAACTGCGTCGTTTTCGTGTAAATTTTAAAAAAGGGCTCTGTTTTTGTGAAAATTCAAAAAAATTGAGTCGTTTTCGTCTAAATTTAAAAAAATGGCGCCGATTTTTAGTAAATTAAAAAAACTGCGTTGTTTGCGTGTAAATTTTAAAAAATGGCGCCGATTTTTAGTAAATTAAAAAAACTGCGTCGTTTTCGTGTACATTTTGAAAAAACAGTGGTTTTTGTATATGCAAATTTTTAAAAATGGGTCTTTTTTGGTGCACATTTTAAAGAAGGTAGTGTATTTTTAAAAATCATTTGTAGGGCTAGACCTAGACCTAGACCTAAGTGTCCTACACCTAGCTACGCTACTGACGATAACCAGAACCAGACCAGCACCACATCCAGTCATAAGTTATGCAAATGGAAATAGACATGGAATGGATGATGGGCTTAAGCCTATTTGACTGCTGACTATTTGACAATTTCACAATTCCAATATTTCAGTCACACCAAGGCAAGTTAATTCCCGATCAATCTCACTTCCCAACCCAAACAGAAAGGAAGAGCAAAGCCTGTGTGGGTGTAGACGAGAAACTAATGCACCGAGCGCAATTGCACAACGAGAACGACAAACAACACAACTGACAATCTTGGCTTAGACTAATAAAGCCTACAGATTTCTTGTTCAACTTTCCACAATTGACTGCACATTATGTACCTACCTACCAACCATCTCCCGCATTCCATATTTCCTCTGGTTTCGCCTGGCTTATGGTCTCCCAGTCCCCACACTCTTGCTCCTTAAATTACTCTAGTCAAGAGACTAAAGTGCTTACAAATACATTTTCCCTCCTTATTTACTACTTCCTTTAGCACTGGCACAATCTTCATATTTCACGAGGTCTTTGAATCCAAAACTTACGAGGGAAGGCACTCAACTACAGCTACTCGATACTCAATGTACACGAGATTAACTGTTTTTTAAACATTATTTAGGATACTAATTCAAAAAAAACATTACTAGATCTGAGCAAATTCACTTTTGCACGATAATTTGCACGATTGGTGATAATTTTTAGGCAATATTTCGTATTGTTACATACGTTTAGACATGCTTTATTTAAGGAAAGCATTGTCCAGCCTAAAAATTAAAGTCTACAGCTTTTTCCACTTTTTAAGTCTTATTTTTTTATTTTACACATTTTGAAAAAGCCTGAATTTTTTTATTTTACACATTTTAAAAAGGCCTGAATTTTTTTATTTTACAAATTTTAAAAAGGCCAGAATTTTTTATTTTACACATTTTGAAAGGCCTGAATTCTTTATTTTACACATTTTGAAAAGGCCTGAATATTTTATTTTTTATATTTTGAAAAAGCCTGAATTTTTTATTTTTTACATTTTGATAAAGCCTGAATTTTTTATTTTACACATTTTGAAAAGGCCTGAATTTTTTATTTTTTACATTTTGAAAAAGAATTTTATTTTTTATATTTTGAAAAAGCCTGAATTTTTTATTTTTTACATTTTGAAAAAGCCTGAATTTTTTATTTTACACATTTTGAAAAGGCCTGAATTTTTTATTTTTTACATTTTGAAAAAGCCTGAATTTTTTTATTTTTTACATTTTGAAAAAGCCTGAATTTTTTATTTTTTACATTTTGAAAAAGCCTGAATTTTTTATTTTACACATTTTGAAAAGGCCTGAATTTTTTATTTTACACATTTTGGAAAAGCCTGAATTTTTTATTTTACACATTTTGAAAAAGCTTGAATTTTTTATTTTACACATTTTTAAAAAACCTGAAATTTTTACTTTACACATTTTGAAAAGCCTGAATTTTTTGTTTTATACATTTTAAAAAATTCTTATTTTATATAAAAATAAGACTTTTTGAACACGTTTAATTTTTTATTTTACACTTTTTGAAACAGTGACCGTTAGGAAAATACTAAAAGTTAAAAAAAATAAAGGAGAATCTAGTAAAAAAATAAACTTGGATTGTGTCTATAAGCAATTGGTATTCTTTTTTGAAAACAAAAATTCCTATTCCAGCATGCCTATGTAAGTTGTATCATACGTTCCCTCGTAAGACCAGGAGCTCTGAGTTCTCCGTTCCTTTTCCACAGATAGTTGTAGAGCTAATTGCTGGCGTAATAGGTGGTGTAACTGTGCAACTATACTATGGACGCAGCTAATTGCTTATAAAATCTAAAGTGAATGCGAAAGCGAACCCGGAGCCATAGTTACGCCTTGCATTCACAACACTCCTCTCTAGTCCTGGTCATTTAAAGTAACGATGTCACATATAATTACACAAGGACAAAGGCGTGTAAATACTAGTCGAAGCAAAGTAAAGTAAAGCAATGGAATGGAATGGAATGGGTGAATTGAATCCTGTGCGAGTATGTACATAGACGGTTGGATTTGCACTGGGGCATTTATTTATGCCATCAGTTCTCCTAATGTGGGTCACAACATTGTATCCTACCGAGAGACGGAGATCCAATTAAAAAATCCGTATGGAAATAATTATAGGACTAATCATGCCCGCTATAATGTGTACGGAGCAATGCTCCTTTTGAAAAATACCGTCAGTTTTATTGGAACGAGTCAGAACCATAGAACTAGAACCATATACAGACGGCACTTAGACTTGGGCAATTGAAATTGCAATTGCAGTATTGCACGGAGGATAAGAGAAACCGTAAACCATACGGTGCGTAGGATTTGAGACAGTGAAAACCGTTGACTGTTAACGGTTACTCCCTTACAAATGATGACATGGCATAATCTACGGTGCCGATTCTCATTTCTTCAGCAAGGGATGCAAAAGGCAAGACAAGACAACAGACGACAGGGACAGTAAGTCAACCGAAACAGAACAACATTCCCATCAGATTGCATTGCAACTTTTACTTTTGCTTTAGTAGTAGCGCCCGCAGGATTTTTTTCGTGTAGACCCGCACAAAATTAGATCTCATCCAGTATACAATTTTAAAACTGCATCTTATCTAGCGTCAATTATAAAAATTACGTCCATATCCGTGTAAATTTGAAAAAGCAGCGTCGTTTTTGCGTAAAAAAATTAAAAAAACTACGTCACTTTTTTGTAAATTTAAAAAATCTACGTCGTTTTTTTGTAAAATTAAAAAAAAACTACTTTGTTTTTTTCGTAAATTTAAAAAACTACGTCGTTTTTTTGTAAAATTAAAAAAAACTACGCCGTTTTCTTGTGAATTTAAAAAAACTTGGTCGCTTTTTGGTAAATGTAAAAAAAAACTACGTCGTTTTTTTGTAAATTTAAAAAACAGAATCATTTTTTTGTAAATTAAAAAAAACTGTCTCTCTTTCGTATAGACTTTAAGAATGCGTCGTTTTCGTGCAAATGTTAAAGAAGGCAGCGTATTTTTAAAAATCCTTCGTAGGCCTAGGCCTACGTGGCCTACGCCTAGCTACGCAACTGTACTCTACGTCAATTCAAGCCAAGCACTTTCATCCATCTCATTCCATTTAAAGTCTTTCTAGGGATCGTCCATACATAAGTAAGTAGGCAGTTGCGACTGCGGAGATGACAACAAATTGGATGAATAGGAAAAAATAAAGAAACAAGAAAAACACTTGTTTTCATTTCATTTCCTTCTTTCATTCAAGTGCCATAATGTCTTTTTGCTTTTTTAAAATTTGGGCAGATTTTAAAAGGCAGTGCTATGGGAATCGTGTCAAAAGGGATGCTGCTAGTTCTCGTCAGTATTCGGGGATACTGGTATGGTATTGTTAATTACACCCAAAGGTTGGAAATTCTACGTAATTAGTAATTAGATCCTTTGGAAACTGGAGGATTTCATAATTAGGTGAGTTTCAAAGGACAGCAAATTTATAATTAAGCTTGTCGAAAAAGTAAAAAAGGTGGAAGTTTGTTCAGCTTGAAAAGGGCATAATGAATAATTTTTTATTTCAGTAACACTACTATGTACGTATTTTCAAATAATAAATTTAATGCAAATGGACTTACTATTTTTATGAATAACTTTTTGCTTTTGAAAAGTAAAAAATTTTCCAATTAAGCATTTTCTAAATTGCAAAAGGGTGCAATTGTACCTTTTTTGAAAGGTGCACAACGCCAAAGGTAAACCTTTTAAAAATGGCAAAATGTCACAATTGCACCTTTAAAAAAGGAAATTTTAAAAATTATACTTTTCAAAAAGTGCTAATTTGAAAAATTAGACTTTTCAAAAAGCGCTGATTGGAATAATAAGACTTTTTCAAAGCTGTTAATTGATAAAATTAAACTTTTTCAAAAAGTGTAAATTGGTAAAAATAAAAATTTTCAAAAATCACAAAATGTCCCAATTGAAACCTTTTAAAAAAGTAAAACACTTTTCAAAAATGCACATTCTTTAATAAAGCCTTTTTCAAAAATTGCAAACTGTCCCCAATGCGCCTTTTACAAAGTAGAAAGCGCTAATGTAGAACCATTTGAAAAATTAAAAACAATCAATCCGAGGAGAGACGAAAGAAATCCTGCCTAATTACTTCACAAAGGACTTGCCAGAAGACTGTAAATTCAAGCAGACTATAAAGACGCGGAAGAAAGACAGTATGTAAAATATCTAGGAGGATATATTAGCAGTAAAAAATGCTGCATAAAACGTGTGTGAGCATGAAATACTGTAGTGATGCTGGTGCTGATGCTGATGATATCCGGCTCCCATCCACCGCCTCTCACCACACTACAAAATATGAACACACTAATAGCCTACACAATGCTTCCGATTCACACTTTACACTTTACAGAGTATACGTACACAGCATTTGAGGAAACAAGTAATAAGCTTGTCTAATAAATGACAAAAGTATTTAGAAAGGAAGGAAAGAGAAAGAAAGAAAAGTTTGAAATAGTGAAATCATAAAAGGTAAAAAACAGACTCAATGATAAGGTACTTGTGACAACACAACAAGAACACGGAGAACTTACAAGGAACAAGTTAATGGAAAAGGAATGACGACGACCAAGAGGAAGACGCCAGAGCACATGACACAAACGGTATTTGTCTCCTTGTTTCTCAACATGTTCGCATTTAGACTTTCCATAATTTATACGCTAGATATGCACGAGAGCGCGGTGTGCAACATCCACTCAACGAAAAGACAGACGGAGAGACATGGAGAGAGAGAAAGAGAGAGAGAGAGAAGGAACGTCAGCCAGTGACAGAAGGAACGCCGTTATCTTGTGCCAGGCATGGCTAGACTTAACTTGACTTGGCTTTGGCTTTGGTTTTGGCTTCTTATCCTCATCCGTAAAGTGACTAAAAGTGAACCTCACTCACTCCATAAAAACATGGGCAAATAAACGAGTCAAAGTTTTGTTGTTATTTTTTCCCCGGGTTTTTTTGCTTGGCTGGCAAAGCAATGTCATGCCATGCTTTGGAAAGCAAATCCAAAGCCAGGAAAAATAACTAAAGTTGCCTAAAACCAACCGTTTTATTCTCCACACTATATAATTACGCGTAGACATACATAGCCTCCCAGCAGCCACTGCCACGGCCACGGCCACGGCCATGGACATGGCCATGGCCATGACAGTGCAGTGGCTCTTCTTTCGTGGAAGTGGAAAGCGAGAGTGGAGGAGGAAACATGTGTAATCCATATTCAAATACCACAATTTACGGAGAGTCAACACACACCGAGAGAGACAGACGAGAAGCCAAGCCAAGCCAAGTCAAGCCAAACCAAGCCACAGCTCAGTCCACACTACAATTTTACACATTCACAGTCGACATTCGAAACAAAAACAATTTTTCCCTTAACCACAACCAAACTACCGGAGCCAAAAAAGAGCACAACTTTCCCACATTTCTACCAGAACCAGCCTGTATAGTATCTGTATAGTACTTACAAGAACTTATTCTCTCCAAGTTGTCTCCGTTACCCGCTGTGGAGATACCTACCCTGGAACAAAAATCATTTGGAGAAACAACTTATGCAAATGCCTCATTCTCAGCTTGATTGATGAATCCATGGGTAACAATAAAATTGTGCATACAGTGTAGTCAACATTTTTAAGAAGAATTTTAAACTCTACCCACATTTCTAAAGATATTTTTTACTCTTTTGAAAAGTATCTCATTTTCTTGAAACATTTCTGAATTTTTTTTTAAAGATTTGAAGGATTTGCATGAAGATTCATTCAAAATTATTTTTCCAGTGTATGTAGGTACCTTCATTTTTGCCTAGGAACCTCCTTTGGAGTTTGGAGGAAATCTGATAGATGCTGTATGTATGTATGTATGTATGTAGTTGTAATGGTTTCTTATTTAAGGTAATAAATGCCAAGGCAGATTGTTGATTCAGCTCTCTGTGTAGTAAGCTAAAAAACAGCACTCAGGTAATTTTCCCCTAGTCTACTTCCAGCTTCCATCTCCCTCTGAACAAATAACTTAACCAGGATTCTCTATACTACAGTACATATTAGTATTAGTAATGTAATTACCTATTATAGGCATGTGCACATACATGTTTCTTTTATAAGAAACGTCATGGACACGAGTAAGATGTAGTAGCGGCCGCAGGATTTTTTTCTTGTAGGCCTGGAAAAAACTTGATCTCATCCAGTGTAAATTTTTTAAAAAAAGTGCATCTACCTAGTGTCAATTATACAAAAATGCGCCTCTTCTCTGTAAATTTTTAAAAACTGAATTGTTTTCGCATACAATTAAAAAAATGGGTGTTTATCCAGTAAATTTTTATAAAAAACCTGCGTCGTTTTTGCGTACAATTAAAAAATGGGTCCTTTTCTGTGTAAATTTTAGAAAAACTGCTTCGATTTTGCGTATAATTAAAAAAATGGGTCATTTTCTGTGTAAATTTTAGAAAAACTGCGTCCTTTTCGCGTACAATTAAAAAATGGGCGTTGTATTTTTTTTTAAAGTGCGGCATTTTAGTGTAGAAAAACTGCACCGTTTTTGTGTAAATTAAAAAATCTGTGTAAAAATCGTATTTTCATGCAAATGTTAAGGAAGACAGTGTTTTTTATTTTTAAAGATACTTCGTAGGTCTAGGACTACCTGGCCTACGCCTAGTTACGCTACCGGTTAGAAGAAGAACACGGGCGAAAGGAAAGTTGACTGGAGCAAAAGTTATGACCAGGAAGAGAAGAGAAAGAGTGAGAGACGGCAAAGGAGGGAGAAAGGGATTATCATGTTGGAGTTTTCGCTGCGCTTTTGCTTTTATGTGCCTCTGCGTAATGGTACTCTTGGACTTGACTACAGATGAAGTTCGGAGATAGTGCCTTGGCCACTAGAGTGAATATGCAAGGAATAATTATATGCAGAAAATGGTGTCTAGTAAAAATACAAGTGTGGGAAGAGGAGAGTCTCCACTCTCGTGCCCAGTTGAGTAGAATGAGAAGCAGTCGACTGACTCCTCTCTGATGCGATGGTGTGAGTTGCCATCCTACACTTGCAAGTTTCCGCTCATCCATTTACACACACATTAGAGACAATTTTGAGAAGGGAATCGCACGCATTTCCAACTTCCAACTCCAACTATAGACGAGACCGAGCACGCATCAATCCCATCCCGAAATATACTGTCTGCTCCTTCGTCCGAACTGTCTGCTGTGCTGTCTACTGTCTATCCAAAACTAAAACTGTCTGTCGATATGCACCATATCTCTCTTACCATCGAGTCACACAAAGCTCCTATGTATGTATGTACGGGTATACGGCCAAGTCAAAGTGAGCAGAATAGAAATGGAGAGCGCGGAAGGAGATTGAACAAGACTCCAGCCACGCATGAGTTGCTCCAAGTCAACATCTAATCTCATGCTACTAGTCAGTGAAATATTTTCCACGCGTTTTACAACGCCAAATAATATTTTTGCGACAAACCAGATTGCTCCCTATAACGCCAATACCCACGAGTGTCACACAACTAGTAGCAGTAGCGTCAATAGGGCTAGGCCTAGACCTACAGAGGAGTTTCATATTTTGCACTAAATAAGATGCAGCTTTGTTCAAATTCAACCGAAAGCAGATGCAGTTTTTTTTAAATTTGAACGAAATAAAATGCAGTTTTTTGAAATTGACATAAAAACAGATGCAGTAATTTGAAATTTACACAAAAACAGACCCAATTTTTTGAAATTTACACGAAAACAGACCAATTTTTTGAAATTTATACAAAAAAAGAGCTAATTTTTTAAATTTACACAAAAACAGATCCAATTTTTTAAAATTTACACGAAAACAAACCCAACTTTTTGAAATTTATACAAAAACAGATGAAATTTTTTAAATTGGCATAAAAACAGATGCAGTAATTTGAAATTTACACAAAAACAGAGCCATTTCATGAAATTTGCAGGAAAATAGTTGCAGCTTTTTTTAAACTTACGATAGACAGCATCCAGTTTTTTCAGCAGGCCTACACGAAAAAAATGTCTACCGACGCTACTGGACTGTAGCTGTAGATTATTGTTTTGCACACACCTTCCCTATACAGTATAGCTATACTATACGAAAGTAGTCTATATGTACATAAGTAGGTAGGTACTCTCTTTCCTTTTCTACTTTGTACTTTCCACACTTGCTTAGCTCCGTGTAAACTTTTTCTCTTTTCATCTGTTTGTAGTTGTGTCGTATTATCATCCGTTATCCTGGTCTGGTGGAGAATATGTACACGACATAGCATTGCATTACATTTCATAGGAATAGACTGCTATTTGAAAAACTTTTGGAAAACAAAGAATGCGTGGAGAACGGAGATGGGAGTCCATGAGATTTTGCGTGTGTAATTATAAATGAATCTACATGTTGATTGCTGACGGTTGCGATTCGCGTAATATAATCACAATCATAATCATAATAATTAGCAGCTGAAATTAAGAAGCACGCGCAGGAATGAAAGCTGCTCTTTCAAAGACCCCCTTCAGTCCTTTTATCTTTGATATTTGATCACGTAATGAGAGCGTATGGCATTTGATTTGACGGCCTGGGGCACTTGGCGCCAAGCCAAAGTCAAAGAAAGCGCCACAACCGATGCCAAAGTCAAAGCCAAAGGCAAAGTCGAAGCCGAAGCTGAAGTCGAAGTCGAAGCTGAAGTCGAAGCTGAAGTCGAAGCTGAAGCTGAAACTGAAACTGATTTTGCAGTTGACGCAAGGCAGGCCAAAGCCAAAGTGAGTGAAGTGAAGATACAGATGCAAATGTAAATGCCAATGCCACGCACATGCACATAAAAGTGACATTTGACAAAATATCCACAAGTCCTCGCACCATGTTGTACAACGCAAGCTTTTCTTTCAACGTCTTCAACCGTCTTGTTCATGTTCTTACATATGTAAAAAAATAGAGCACACTGTTTTACTCTTCTGCAAATGTTTTGGGTAGCTTTACTCTCCAACCAGAATTATTTCTAAGTTCTAGTATCCTCATGACAAATTCCGTGTCTTCTAGCGGTTTTTCGCTCTTCATTTATTTTACAGAGTAAAAACCTCAAGGCTGCACGTTTTTTAAAAGGCGAGATAAATGAGAGAAGTGCGCTTTTGAGAAATCTGCAAAACTGCTCAATTGAAATATCTTTTGAAAATTTGAAAAATTTTGTATTACATATGCACATGTTTTAAAAAAGGGCAAAACTGGACATTTTTGGTTACTTTGAAAAATTGCGAAAATGCTTTTTGAACCCTTTTTGAAAATGTTTCAAATTTAATACAGATATTAAAAAAACATTAAATTTGTAAAAAAAAAACACCTGCATTTTTTAAAAATCTGAATTTAAGAACAAAAATGTCAAATAAATAAATAAATAAAATAAGAATGAAAAAAAACATGAGAGATAAACTCATTCATAGGAATTGGAAGTAAAAGGCTCGTTGAATATTTGCAAAAGGGTGCAAGTGCAAAACGTATGCTGCGAAAAGCATGGAAAGGAAAGTGCGGATCGATACATGCCAAGATGTGTGCAGAATAAAATCCGTCACTCGTTCCAGCAACCCGCTAGCCAAAAATGGGTAAATAGCACAGCACTGCACAGCACATCACAGCAGCAGCGGATATTTTGAAAAAGCCTCAACTGTGCTGGCAAGCGTTAAAACTCGACTGCACTCTGACTGTGATTGTGATTGTGATGTGATGTGATATTGGATTTTGTGACTGATATTACTGAGACAATGTGCAGCTTGCAACGCTCACTTTGCCCACTCACTTGTCACATATGTATGTATTATTACCTACATGTGTCTATATCCATCCACAATCCACATCCACATCCACATTTATACATACATGGACCGAGACCGAGACTGAGGATACGAATGAGAATGAGAATGAGAATGAGAATAAGGACGAGGAAGAGACAAACAAATGCTCATGATAGCGCAGGCACAAATTGTCTAAATGCAATAATACACTTGAAGCCATGTCATTTCCCACTTCTACTTTATTACATCTCCTTTTCCTACTCAAAAATCCCATGACTTACGGCTCCTATTGTCTCGTCCTGCATACTATGCTAATACCAAAGGAATACGCACAGCCCTGCCATTGGCATTTCTTATGTATGTATTTCTTTCTCTTTGTCAACGGAGTATGGAAATGAAATGTGGAATGGATTCGCATCCGAGGTGGAGGTGGAAGGTGCTGGATGGACGCTCCACATTTGAAAATGCGGACTTGGAATCTAAATTCTAAATAGAAATGGAGACAAAAAACAATTTGAGCAAATGTGAACAAAGTGGCGAGGATTGAGATGAGAAGAGATGAGATGAGAGAAAACTCATTTGAATTTCCAATCACTTGAATACTCACTTGACTCGATTGTATGAGGATGCTGGTCGTAGTTCCACTTCTCTCTCTCTCTCTCTCTTTCTGCTCCTCTCCTTACAACGCATACCTTTATACTAATATAATTATAGGTAGAATTTAGATACACAGGATGACATGATCATAGAGGAGCCAGTCTCACGCAGTTTCAACTCCAACTCCCATGCCACCCGATGGAACTCCTGGCCCTGGTCCTGGTCTGGTCCATGCTCAGGCAGGCAAAGGAAGTTGAAAGTTGAAAGCAAAGTTGAAACGAAACTCCTGCTATTATACGTATAAAGGTAGCTAGATACACATAAACACATGTAGAAGATTATAAGACATTTGCATTTGCACTGGATTCCATTGCTATTGCATCACATTACACATCTCCTTCCCTTCCCTCCCACTCGACTCCACACTCCACTAAAGATCTCAATGGATTATCATTTTGATTTCTGTGTAGAATAGGCCAATAGGCCTGGGAAAGTGGAGGAAAGTGCAAGGCATGTATGTGGAGAAGAAAGAACACAGGTCTGGAGACATAAGTAGCCCTGAACCCAGTAGCGTCCGCAGGATTTTTTTCGTGCGGGCCTGCTCAAAAAACTGAAACTTATTAAGTGTACATTTTTAAAAATTGCATCTGTTTTTGTGTAAATTTAAAAAAAACTGCATCTGTTTTTGTGAAAATTTAAAGAAAGCTGCATCTTTTTTTATCAATTTCAAAAAAAAGGATCTGGTTTCGTTTAAATTTAACAAAATTGCATTTGTTTTTGCATAAAATTAAAAAACTGCATCTGTTTTTGTATACATTTAAAAAATTTCATCTGTTTTCCTGTACATTTTTAAAAACTGCTACATTTTTGTGTTTTAAAAAATCCTTTGCATCCATAGGCCTACAAGGCTTACCCCTTCCGACGCTACTGCCTGCGTCCTATCTCCAGCTACCTCGTTAGACATGCAATATGTATTAGAAGCGATTGCTGGATTGGCATCGCATGCGATTGCACGCGTGTATAATTATACCTACACACATGGAATAGTCACCAGTAGCAGTCCAAGAGCCGATTCGGATTTTTGTCCTGTCAGCATACACAGAGCAGGAGCACAGTGAAAGCCACTGCAAAGGCAAAAGCAACTTTCGAAATGTTTCATGGAGAGTCGGTGGGATGGGAATCGGAGGGAGTCGTACTCACATTCGTATTCGTTTTCGTATTCGTATTCGTATTCGTATTCGCCTTGGCTTTGGCTTTGGCTTTAGCTTTAGCTTTCGCTTTCGTTTTCGTTTTCGTTTTCGCTTTCCCAAAAGCAGTGGGAGTCGTAAGGCAAACAAGTCGAGTGCGTACGTTCGCTTTGGCTATGACTTTGGCTTTGGCTTTACTTGGCGTATTGGATCGGATTGGAGAGAGTGAGGGCAAGTTTGCAGAGGCAACGGCAAAAGATTCTCCACTTAATCTTACATACAATGGTATATAGATATATAGCTATATATCCCTACTACTAGAAGATCCCTATACTGTATAGCAACCTCCACTTCCCTTTTCCAGAACCGGAGAGCCAGAGTGAGACAAACGGGCCGATGAGAGGAGAGACCGAAACAGATAGAACTCAAGTCAACTGAGAAATACGCGAGAGAGAGAGACTGCGTGTAAAGCTTGTGTTTGCCAAAGTGTTTTCCACCAACTCAGATCTCACTCAAACTGTTTTATTAAAACTTTTAGATGAGCCACGTCTCTATGGTCTCTACACTTCAATTCATTTATTACAAAGCAAAGCAGAGCAAATGCAAAGCAAAGTCAAAGCCAAAGCCAACGCCAAAGCCAACGCCAAAACCAAAGCCAAAGCTAAAGCCAATGGGAAGTAAAGTACGGGAAGGGAAGCGACTGGCAGGATGAATCTCTGGATGGCAGACAGACATGGAAGTACAAGAGAGCAGAGTCGCAGGAAGAGTACAAAGGAGTAGGGAAAAAAAAGAAATACACACGACAAACTTTATGAATGACACATACCACCTACTTTTCCATTCTCTCTATATATATATGTTGTTATATAGTTATATTGACTATAGGTAGCCTGGAAGGGCTGGGTTGTGGAGATGGAGAGTGAGTTGAGTTTAGCGTACGTATGTATCTATGTACATATATGAAATAAACTCATCTATACACACAATGAAACTAACAAGCGTCGTTGTTTTGTTGTTGTCGTTGTCGTTGTTAAGTTACAGCTATCTGTGGAACTCGTGTCGTGTGCATAATGTGTGTGCTAACTCTGTCTCTGTCTGTGTCTCTGTTGCTGTTGCTGTTGCTGCCACTGCTTCTGCCTCTGACTCCCTGACTCTCTGACTCATTTCTGTGATTCCATGTAAATTCCCATTTGATATTTTTTGCTGGAGCTGTATAAGTAGATACTTGAAGCATGAACATGGAATAACAACGATGGCATGCCATCCAGTCATGGACTCATGGACTCGTGCTCGTGCAACGAAACAAAGTCAGAGTCAGAGTCAAAGTCAAAGGCCCAACTCCAACTCGGAGCAAAGACTAATAGCGACAGAGAATCCCCATCCACGTCGCATTCACACTTTCACTTCTCCTTCCAGACTCATTTCACTTTATAAGGACAAGGACAGAGTAGCCTCAGCCTGTAACTGTGGAGTAGGTACATATAGGTGTATCTATAGAATATATAGAGAGAGAGATAGTATAATTACACCTATACATACACCTAGTTAGAGAATCATGGTGATTTGATTTGATTGCTCTGTGCTGGTTCAAAGTATAAAGATACTGCTATAAGTACATAGTACAGTACTTCCGTACTATATGCACATACATAGGCTGTAGTCTGTAGTCTGCAAATACATACACTGCTTATCATTTTAAAACAAGAGAGCTGGAGTTGAAGTTGAAGGTGTCGTTGTATTTCTATTTCGTTTATTTTGTCGTTCGGAGCAAGAATACTACATTTGCGTAATTAGATCTTCTCAAAGCGGCAGCAAAACCTGCAGTTTAAATTGTAAAGTGATGGAAAAAAGTGATGGTTTGAGTTTTCAAAGGAAATTGTGATTTTTTCTGAATGTTTTGATCAAGGCATAAATCATAAGGCGGAGGATTCGATCGGACGATTTTCAACGATGGCAAATTGGAATTTAAATAAATTTGAGATATTTGTATTTGTATTTGTTAAATGTAAAAGGGTTAATGTCGAATTCTAAGGATTTTTTACTGTAAATGGGCAAATGGGAGCACTATAAAAAACTTAATTAAGTTACGCATTTTTTCTGGAGTGTGAAAGTAACATTTATTAGAGTTTTATGCTTTGTTAGTATGAAATGGAATTTGAAACGCGATTTTTCAAAAAAGACTATTCTATACAATTTAAAGACTTTTTCAATATGTTTTATAAAAATGTACGTAGTTTTTCAAATGCATTTATTTATGTAGAAGTAAATGCATCCTGTACCTTTCAAGATAAGTCGACTTAACATCTCTGCACCTTCGTAAAACCAATCACCATTTATCCATGTAAGAGTTCCTCCCACAAAAACAGAACCACTGTAGTACTCAATATTTTCAGATCGAATAACCAATCTCATTCCCATTAAATTTGATTTCCGCATTCCCAGAAATTCCTCTGGCTACATACATAGCCAGTTGTTTGAAGGAAACCCTGGAAAAAATGGAATATCTCGGGAAGACAGGAGAATAAAAGAATTATTAATTAAATAAGTAGCAAATATTAATCATACGGTTCGTTAGTTCAATTAATTCTTTAATTTACGACTGGTTTTAATTTCATTAATTTGCGCCCACCTCCACTCCCACAGTACACAGATAGCAAAGCACAGCACAGCTCTGTTTTTCCTTCCTGCTTCGAACGCCAACGCGAACGCGAACGCGAAGAGAGCTGATCAAATACCACCAAAGAATCCCAGCAAATGGCAAATTGCTAAATATAAATCCTCATAAGTGAAGCGTAGCCACCACGAACACGATACTAATTAACCATTTAATCATTTTTCAAAGGTTTCATTGAATTAAAACTCCATTTCAATTTTCATCCAGCTCAACTTACTTCCATCTTCCAAGTCAAAGTCACACACACACAGTCCAATTAAAACAGAGTCATACTCTCCACGCCCAGCCACTCATAACGCTAGGTCTATTTGTTCACTCCATCCCTCCTCACTATCATCTCTATCTCCACAAACGACCAACTACCATGTGAATCAAGTGGACGGAGTAATTGAAACTCGGTCGAAATCCAAAATCAAAAGGAAATCAAACTTGAAAATTCAAAGGAATCCCAACTTCAATTCCGAGAATAGGAAGAACCCAACTACGCCGGACTAAACCCCAACCAAAACATTTTACTGTCAACGCAATATCCACAGTAGCATAACTAGGCTTAGGCCACGTAGTCCCAGGCTTACAAAGGATTTTTAAAAATCCACTACCTTCTTTAAGATTTGCCTGAAAAATAATGATTTTTTAAAAATTACACATTAAAAGAAGCTTCAATTCTTAAATTTACGCGAAAGGCGCA
This sequence comes from Ptenothrix huangshanensis, assembly GCA_036851915.1. NCBI lineage: Eukaryota > Metazoa > Arthropoda > Collembola > Symphypleona > Dicyrtomidae > Ptenothrix > Ptenothrix huangshanensis. Next base: position 35,896 of record JAAXYX010000442.1, read on the forward strand.
TTTTTGTAACTTACACTAAATAAGATTCAGATTTTAAAATTTTACACTGTAAGAGATCGAGTTTTTTCCAGACCTACATTATGAAGATACTCCTGGGAGCGCTACTGAATGTCCAAGTCCAGATGTCATACGTTACACTTTCCTTTCCGTTTCTTTGCTTTGCATTACACATACATACATCACCCGTGCACTGCTCCACGGTTTTTTGTGATAAGGTTCAACATTTGATTTCTAGAGAGTATAGCCATAGTGGTGTGGTAGGTACATTACTGAAGAACGAGAGAAAGGGAAAGGTCTCAAGGTTCAAGTGGAAGGTTACAAGAGCCCAATCCTAGGCCAGCCACACTTACTGTCCAAATTCTTGACGGAGCCAGGGAAGGAAAGCCTTTGCAAGAAGGATCACGTAGGAACATAAAAATCTACGGAGTAATCGCTTTCGCAACATCAATTTTTGCAAGTATATTGAGCAACTTTTCCTTGTTTACTGCATGTGTGTCACTCACGGAAGACTGACGAGCTCAAGACCCAAGACCAAGACAAGAATGAAGGCTCAGTCTGGTGACTCAGGTCGTGGCTATATGTATAGATGGATATAGGTACCTATAGGATCCGACGACAAGTCAAAAGTGCTTAAGTGTGAAAGCCTGAAAATGAATGGCTGAATGAGTCCCGTGATTGCGGGAGTTACCGAGGATTTTTTGAACACGTCGTTAATAGGGACATTAAGGGAGTCATTGCTATTGCTATTGCTATTGCTATTTCTATTGCTATTGCTGTTGCACTAATGTCCTTCCCTCATGCAGTCACTATGAAATGAAACCAAATACCCTTTTAAATATAACTGCAGAGTCAATATAGTTCTTGAATATATATATATATATATCTATATATTTATACCATATTTATTCCATTTATTTATAATTAATTTAGTGTGAAGAAAGGGACGGACGAGCTGGGGAAGTCATGCTAATCGCTAAGGGATTTATGACCCTAGCTTTCAATAGCTCCTCATATAGGTACATATGCAGCAAGGAAGGTATAGTAATACATAGTAGGTATACAGTACATATTACATGTACAAACACTATAGTATGTATATCTGTAATGCAGGACTAAAGGGAAGTACCTCCCTACAGCGCAGCGGTTGACGCTGACAGTTGACAGACGTAAAAAAACCTACAATATATTTTATTGCCCATGGCAAAAGAGGCCATTATTTTATGGATTATATACGTTGATGCCTTATTAACGCGTCTCGGTCAGATATCATACGACGTCATAAAAGCCAACAAGCAAGATCATCTTACATGGATACATACACCTTCCTTCCTCCACTCGCATCGCATCACATCGCATCGCACCGCATCGCATCGTATCACATCCCATCGCGAGGCACTCGCTAGCATGGCATGGTAGTCCCACTCTTACTAGTTAGTAGTACAGTAAGCCTTTGATCACCACTGCAGCAACGCCATGTCACATCTTCCATCCAAATCCTACCGAGTATGTATGTACACCCAGTGTCCATTCCAACACCACACCAAACACAGTCCCACTGTCAAAGTCAAAGTCAACGTCAACTGCCTACTCAACTAATACACCAAAACCAAACCAAACCAAACCAAGGTAGACTCTTCTGCTTCTCTACTGGATCTGGGCCTGGTCTGGTCTGGCCTGGTCTAGTCTAGTCTGGTCTAGACTGCGGATGCTGTTCCAACCCTTCCAGTCCAAACTCGTCTTTATCGAAGTAGAATGCAATGCAAGGGAAATGGAAATGGAAATGGAAAATTTGCACTTTGTTGCTCATGTTGATGATGGCGATCGTATTTCTCGACTATAATTATACATGTATAATGTATGTATACATGCATGCATCATCTAGTCTTTCTGTCCTTCCATCTCTTGACTTGCCCTGTCCTGTCCTGTCCTGCGTGTACTGTGAATTCATTCCCACGATTATTATATCTTTCCACTTGCACATGATTTTTTTCACTTGATTTTATAGACATGATTATGATTGGACTCTGAGATTACATTCCAAAGTCGAAGCCTCCTACATACATATGTAAGCTTAAGTGTCGCATCGCATCGCAGACTTGGGCAGTTGACATGTATATTTTCAGCGGTGCAATTTTACAATGCAATCCAAGATTTCTGTTAAGGAATCATCCATTCCCTTACACTTACACTGACATTTGAAATGTCAAGTAACCCTACACCTAGGTATGTATGTATCATCTCATTTTTACACATCGTGGCAATAATTACAACGCCTGGCAAATCAAATTTGCAGTCAGTTTCCTTTCTAAAGTTCCATGATACCATGCCATGGCATGGTGTCAAATTATAAGGAAAGATTCTCTCCAAGGGAGGAATGCTTTCTAATTTATTTATACATATTCCAAAAAAATGTTTCTTGCTCTCGTTCTCTCCATGAATAAATGAAATTGTGCTAGTGAAGTTATAGTGGACTGGACGCGTGGAATATCACAGACACACAGACAAGACCTGAATACTCCAAGAGTAGAATGAAGACTGGAAAAGAAAGGGGGGAAGTTCGGTTCGATTCATAAAATATGAAAAGGTTGTGAATTGCAATAATCTTAATTACTCGGCTAGCTGATAAATTTGTAATTACTACGAGAACGAGAAAGAGAACGAGAAGGACAAGGACAGCGACAGCGACAACGAGGTATTCTATGATTGCTAATAATTGTATGATTGCCATTGTGTCATTGTGTGTAGGACGAGGACGAGGTTCGGAACCAGAGCCAGACAAGGACAAGGAAAGGGAAAAGGAAACGGAAACTTTCCTTGCTACTGCTCCACACATTCTCCCACACAGAACAGACTGCTCAAAAATAGAATTAATCGATAGAATCATGTAAATAGGTGGGCGAACTAAAAAGTCTAGAACCTGGACCAGGACCAGAACCAGGACCAGAACCAAAACCAGACCAACACCAACACCAACTCTAACTCCAGCACCAACTCAAAGAATAATGCCAGGCCAGGGCGGAGAGTGGAATTATGCGAGGTATTATATGTACAAAGAATAAGAGATTTGCAAATCTGCTCAATTATTAGATTATCCGATTATTAGATTAAAAGTATGACGTCACTGCTCTACCTACAGTACCTATATTTGTATATACGCAGCTATTAGTACAAGTTCCATGTCTCCGGACACTCTGGAGGTGCGATTACCTTCTATGCACAATACTGATACAGAGATGGGATATCGATGTGATATATACCACACTATAGCACACTATTAGCACACGTTTAGTTTCACACATTGCAATGCAATGCACCGAGAAATAAGCAGAACCATGCCAGAAAGAGAACTGCCAAGATAATAAAAGATAAAACTAGACTTTCCATACTCGCAATATTTGATGGCTTTCATCCATCAAACCAATGATACAGATATTTCAAACTTTATATGTATGAAGTTGCTTTCCACTTTCCACTACTTACTAAGTATGTACTTTGGTAGACACACACTGTCTCATT
>JAAXYX010000443.1:0-39390 GCA_036851915.1 Ptenothrix huangshanensis
TGGCCAAGACGTCACTAAAACAAATGTTTATTTTTTAATAATATACTTTATAATAATTTACTCTGACGTAATTTCAAGGAGCTTAAAAATCAAAACAATTGCAATTCTGCAACGATAATTCGGATTTTTGATTGAAGTATAAATAGGCTTCACTTATTAGGCATAATTATAGCCATTTTAAAAATATTTTTGGTTGGTTCATTGCTTTTCATGCATTACATCATTTGGCTTTCGAGTTTCGGTTCGAGTCGGTTTCGGTTCGGTTTTTAGACAGAACCGAACCGATACTTTTTCGGTTCGGATCGAGTTGAGCATTTTTAAACCGACAATTTTTAAATCGGTTCGGTTTATGAAATTTATAACCGAAAATTTCAGTTCGGTTCGAGTTTCGAGTCGGTTCGTCGATTTGCCGACTCGTGGCCATCGAAGGTATGAACATAAACTAAATATATACGGTAATATAATAAAAATTCTTCATTCTTCGTACAACTTCTAATAAAAATGCTAATAATTTACAAGTAAAAAGGTAAAGCGAAGTAACGAATCCTAATGATATTAATGCGTCGGATAAAACCTTTGCATAGTAGATATAACTCATGCTCAAGTAGACACCCACATTATAATAATTAGCATATGCTGCAGCATTGATTCCGTCATATTATCTTCAGAGACGATATGTAATTATTATATGTAAAGGGTTCTTTGCAGCCCTCTGTTGCTTAAAATGGCATTGTATCATTTAAAAATCTCGGTGACCATGTCGTAATATCATTTACAATGTACCAATACGCCCAGTACAAATTTTGTGACAAAGAATGGAGAGGAAATGCCACCATTTAGCCCTACAAGGATCTAAATCGCTTCTGCTCGTGGCCCTACACCCATCTGTGGCTCTAAGCTCTTGATAACCTGCACTCTGCTGGCTCCGCACTCTTCAGGCAGGCACTCTTCTAGCCGCACTCTTCTTACCGGTTACCATCCAAATTGATTCCCGTTTTTGTAAAAAGCTTAATAATATCAATGTAGCGTTAGCTATTAGTGGTTTCTGTTGGTAAACTTGTCACGTTTAGCCCAAAATTTCTCGACTCGCAACGGTCAGATTTTTTTGGTGGAATGGCCAAATCTGATCAGCATAAAAACTGTGCCGTGCACTCCAGTTTTATCATTTTAAAATAAAAATAGTATTTTGAACTCATAGGGTTTTAGGGTCAAGTGCCGAACTTTGACCCCGATTATTTCGACTCCCAACGGTTAGTTATTTTTGGTGTCACGAACAAAAATGATCAGCATCAAAAACTGTACATGGTGGTAAAATTGTTTGCCAAACAATCAAGTATAAGTTTTACCTAAGAAGTGTTCCCGTGTCCTTTCAAATAACTGCATCTGTTTTTATGTAAATTGCAAAAAAATTGCATATTATCTAGTGAAAATTTTTAAAATACTTTGTAGGCCTTCCCTTGGCGACGCTACTGGTCGGGTAGCCAGAATGGTTGTGGTAGCACCGGAGTAATAAAAGGTGCAAGCATAAATGAATAAGATACACGGCCTGGTTGAGACTCCCAACGGTTAGTTATTTTTGGTGTCACGAACAAAAATGATCAGCATCAAAAACTGTACATGGTGGTAAAATTGTTTGCCGAACAATCAAGTATAAGTTTTACCTAAGAAGTGTTCCCGTGTCCTTTCAAATAACTGCATCTTTTTTATGTAAATTGCAAAAAAAGTACATATTATCTAGTGTAAATTTTTAAAATCCTTTGTAGGCCTTCCCTTGGCGACGCTACTGGTCGGGTAGCCAGAATGGTTGTGGTAGCACCGGAGTAATAAAAGGTGCAAGCATAAATGAATAAGATACGCGGCCTGGTTGCTTTTGTATGTAACGTGATGCCCTTTTTAAATGAATATTTAGTTTTGCACCCTGGAGAACAGAAAATGCTGGATGGGAGCATAATGGGCAGAAATAATTTTAATTCAAACGAGAAATATGAACTAAGCACTACTAATCATTATTTATAATATAAAAAAAATTTGTTTAATGCCGAGTATAGATTATCAAATTCATTAGCAGTGCAATTCTTTCAACTTGTTTTCAGTCATTTTTAGCAAGCTTCAGTTTTTGAGAAAGTTGGAATAACTTTTAGGAAAGCTCAACTTACTCAGTAGATACTTTTTAATCGCAAAAAGTAGGGGTTATCATCTAATCAGCAAAAAGCAAAAACGGGACTCAATATTACAGCAGCACCAAAATCGAAAAAAAAAGAATCGAATCCTTCATAGTCTAACGTTCCTGCATGTAAAATGTTTCATACTTTTTGTTGAAATAAATTGGCGATCGATATTTTGTCCGTCGTGTAAGTGTCTCATACTCGGTGGAGACTTTTTGGCGAGATAAAAGAAAATCGCGGATGTAAACATAAAATTCGCCTGCCAAAAGTTATTTGCACATATTACAAGACATCATTTTATGCTTTATAGAGTTGACTTGCCTTATATTCAAGATGGACGTCCGACCGCACGTCGGACTGAGATATGCTTGTTGCTACTTTTAGACATTAAGAAAGTTCCACAACTATGTAGGTACCTACTTGTTCTATTTTCCCTTCTTTATTTTTATTGAACAACTTTGTAATAGATTTATGCATAATTATTTCTAATGGGATAGAGATATGGGGTATATGTACATACATGGTAGGAATGCAGCATTGTTTGTGTTTGAGTTGAAAAAAGAGCAAATCTTATCGCGGTTCATATGACCGCATGACAGTTCAGATGAAGTTCATGAGCATTCATCCAGAAGTTGCAGGAATTTTTGCCACTGGGAACAACTGCTTGCGCAGCTGTTTCCATGTAGGTACGGAAGATTCAGAGCTTAATCAATACATATGAGCCAGAAGTTGATTTACTCACTGATTCCACTGCTTTGTACAAACGTCAGTAGCAAAGCTTGCCTAATTGCTCAGTGTACAAAACGTTTCGTGTTTTGGCTGTCATGTTAAATTACAAGATAAAACTTTCCATCACTTTTATCCCTCGAGTTTTGTTTGTTATTACTAAATAATGACTTGATAGATTGTGGTCACTGTATATCAGAGTGTCTTGTGGTGCATAGCACTAGCATAAGCCCTGGTCTGGTTCTGATAGCTTAAATATGTATGATTACACTTGGCTTGGAAATTCTCTTTCTAAATATTTTTCAATGATTAAACATGGATGTAGGTATGTATGTAATTTCCACAACTTTATTCACAACTACCTTTTTCAAACAATAATTTTAAAGGCTCCATTACCTGCATGCAAGTTGCCTAATCTAAGTGAATCCGAGCCACGTCCAGTCAATTACGAAACTCTCTTGCAGGATGTTATGAAACGGTTTAGAATAGCAGATGGAAGGTTCATAAATCCCTTTCGTTTCCATGTCGACTGCATTTCATTGCTCTTCCCCACGAGTACAGTGGGCACGGACGGGATCGGTCATTTCACCAGATAGTATGGGCGGCAATTACATGCACTCTCCTTCTACATCCATTTCCAGCACTACTGCACACTTTACGTGTGCCATTTCCTTCCACTCCTTCTCTCATTACTCTTGCAGCTTTCATCGGAATAATAGGACGTTGAATGAAGGTGATCCAGTGTTAATTCACCCAAGACAAGAGGTAGAACCACAGGGCCCTTTCCTCAGCCACGAGGGAACAAGATTAAATGCATACTGTATGGGTATCAAAGCTTCTGGCAGGAATGAAGATGATGATGATGACTCTAAATCTGATACGGATATTCATAGCATTGATTTTTACTCGTAAAAATCCAGAGTACCTGACGAAACTGAAATAAATGTTGAAATCGTCTCTAAAGGAAATTAAATAGTTGAGAAATTCTCAGTCACGCTCCTACCTTACGTATAAAAGCTTGAAACTGAATTTGTGACAGAAGGAAAAGTCGACTGAAATTCTGAACTTATTGTTGGATTGCAGAGTGTTGTTGAGATGAGAGCGAAATGAGTATGAGGATCGAGACTGGGAAGATTAAATGGAAACGTGAGTCATGTTGGGAAAGTAGAGTTGAAGTGTGGAACAAGACAGCTTGTTTACTCGACTCCATTGCACCGCATACATATCCACATTGAGTGGGCACTAGACTATTCGTAGAGAAGCCATTATGCACTAAGTGAATGGAAATGCGCTGATCGTGAGATGGGGGAAGAGATAGGAAACAACAACCGGAGAAGTACATTTCGAATTTGGTTTCACTAATCTTTGTGCTGGATGTCAGAGTAAATATTACCACTTCGCATTAACATTAACATTACGTTCGTATCCATTGCTCGTCAAGACATTGCTCATGTTACATCTACTCCCTCTTCTCTCCTCTCCTCTCACTCTGACTCTGGCTCTGACTCTGACTTTTGACTGTGACAGCCACTTGGAATTAGACAGACAGACGGACGGAAAGATCACGAGGCGGAAAGTCGAGCAATAATTTAAAAGCTAATATTTATATGAGGCCGGAATAATAAATGTGGATGTGGATGGGGAAGGGTCAAATTAAATCGTATCGTCATTCCTATCACAATTATTGACGGAGCTGTTGCAATGCTGACTTCTTGTGACTCAATCGCATCACTCACTCACTCACTCACTCTTCGTGTGACTACAGTTAAAATGTTTGTCCAATCTGCAACCAATTCCTAGATACTCTCACAAGCTCTAAGTAACCATCAGTGTGAATTAACCCATGATCAACTAACTTTACGTCTTACGTGACTAATCGGTACTGGATTCAGGTGTTCTCTACCTCCTGGATAATCTTCTATGCATTCTATCACAACTTGCTTTTACATGCCTATAGCAGTTATATGCATGGTAGGTGAAGCATGTAAGACGCAGTTTGTAGAGTAGAGAACACCTGAATCCAGTACCGACAAATCACAAGAAAGATTCCTTGCTAATAGTTAACCTTTCCACTTTACTGTAATAGAGGTCCGGTATAAAGACGATTAAAGTTGAAGACGGAATGATTGTGAGGAATTTATTATGTATACTCTGGTGACTTGGGAGTTGGAAGGCGTAGGAGAGAACGTGTGGAGTGCAGAAGCAGGAGGATTTCTAATGATTCGATAACTGTGGACATTGATCATTTGTTGACCGAGCGACATCGGAGACTTGAAGTGATTCAAGCGATTCTAGCCATGATCGAGTCTGGGAGTTAGTGGAAAGATAATAAAGAGCAAAGTACATATCGTTGCTTAGGAGTGAAAAGGGCTATATGCAACATGCCCGTTAGGCGGAATAAAGTATCTTATTCCTATCAGTTGAGCTTTCATCATGCTCAGTACGGGGCCAATTTCTTGTAGCTCTATCTTACTCTTCAGGACTACATGAAATGAGTGAGCTGAGCCAGTAGCGTTAGCAGGAATTTTTTCCGTGTAAGCCTACTGAAAAAACTGGATCTTATCTAGCTTACATTTTTAAAAAATTGCATCTTATCTAGTGTAAATTTCAAAAAGCTGCATCTGTTTTTGTGTAAATTTCAAAAAGCTGCATCTGTTTCTGCGTAAACTTTAAAAAGCTGCGTCTGTTTCTGGGTAAATTTCAAAAAACTGCATCTGTTTCTGTATAAATTTCAAAAAACTGCATCTGTTTCTGTATAAATTTCAAAAAACTGCATCTTTTTCTGTGTAAATTTAAAAAAACTGCATCTATTTTTGTGTAAATTAAAAAAACTGCATCTGTTTTTGTGTAAATTAAAAAGGCTACATCTTATCTCGTGTAATTTAAAAAATTCTAATAAGCCTACCACTGCGGACGCTACTGGGTTAAGCTGAGCCGAGTTCAATGGGGTTCAGGAGTCGAGACAATTGAGGACGGTAAATGTCTCAGATGGCTGTCTTACTGTTCCTGTTTCTTGTGCCTTGGCATGTTGGCTAAGCCATGTATATGTTTTGATTTGTGAGTCGGTAGGAGTGAAGGAGCTAAAGATAAGGAAAGGAAATCCAAGTACGTAAAAAGCTGGAAGGGAGACGTGTGGTAAGTGAGTAGGGATGTTCGTCCAATGATAAATGACGGGCCGAGGCGATGGGATGGGTTGTGATGCGATGCGATGCTGTGGGCCATTGAGCCGAAAAGGTACTTATAGTCAGAATGTGAATATGTGAGGGAGATGGGGAAGAGAGATGTGCGAAGTAAGAATGTGACACAACGGACTGGTTGTAATACGCTCCCTGGTCCCATCGACCTTCACCCTTTCCCAGTTCCTCTTCTTCCACGAGCGATTCCTCCGTCATTTATGCTCCTCCGTGCAAGTGTCTCCGTCATAATATTATCAACGTCGTCGCTCAAATTCCCATCAGCATCAGCATCAGCCGCTCTCCGCTCGCAACCCATAAAACCATAAACCCCTAATGAATTACCAAAGTGTGCGTAAAGATTCATTAGTCCGAGAGTGCTTTACGCGGAGCTAACAATGAGCAGAGCGATCGAGTGTAGCCACTGCGGCTATTAACTCACAACCGCCTAAACTACCCACCCAATCTCCAGTGACAGTGTTGCAAGGATTCAGTCGGCTACCTCCCCACAACCCCTCATTTAAATTTCTCATGAGCCCGATCTGGAACAAGTGCAAGTTTGGACGACGTGGAGGGAGACTCATTTCGCTGTTACTTTCCACTCAAGTCACATCCCACATCTGACAATCTCACTCCAGACCAGCAGGCCATCACACCACAGCTCCTTCCAAGTCTCACTAGTCAGTTCGAGTCCAACATCCCACCCTCATCTTCTTCCTCTCCTTCTTCTTCTCCTGGCACTTGTTCGTCTTTCCTTCTCTGGCTCCTACCCCAAGCAAAGCCAAAACCAAAGCCAAAGCCAACTGCGAAACTACACCGGCTGCATTCTCGATTAACACCGGAGCACAGGCAGAGGATCGGAGGATACACATTCGTGATTAGAGTCGATAGTTGAACGTGGATGAGTGAATCTTCTCCTTGCATTTCTCTCTCTCTCTCTCGCTCTCTCTCTGCCTCTCCTTGTAGCTTAAAATTCCCTTTGAACCTCCTCCGATTTTCCATAATCTCATTGTCATTCCATTGACTGTAGACGCGACTATTGAGGACGCCCGAATTCAAAGCTTAAGAATGGACAAGGATAAAGTGAGAAATCTCTCTGTCGCCCTTTTCAAAATCGGCGCTGTCAAATTCGGCTCTTTCAAACTTAAAAGTGGCATTTACAGCCCCATTTACTTTGATCTCCGAGTTGTCATCTCACATCCTGCACTCATGGTAATTCATAGCTATCATTATCATTACCACTCTTGATTTTTAGTACCTAGGCACATTCATTCTCTCGCTTTCTTCCTTGTCTTAAGCACCGAGAGGCAAGTCATTCACAGCTATGACAGTAGCAAGTTCACATGACTGTCTGTTGGGTCTCTATGGATGTTAGTGTAGTATCCAAGTCCAAGTGCATGATTTTTCCCGCTAGCATTCCAATACCGTTTCAATCCTTGTTCTCATTTACGTTTGCCTTCGGGCATGTTGGTTTCAGAGACAAATTAGCGATCTGATCTGGCAAGAGATGAAAAAGCAGGGGCTGGAATACGATTCTGTCTGCGGCGTTCCTTACACTGCCCTTCCCCTGGCAACTCTTGTGTCTGCCAATCATGACATTCCCATGATTCTTAGAAGGTACCTTACTTTTACATTTCTAGGGCACACGAAGGAATCCTCACAAACCATTGTGTCACGTACCCCGTCCACCTGTCTTTCGAAAAGAGCGGGTAAAAAATGTAGAATCACTTCGTTAAAGTGTACCACACTCACCACGAATGACGTTTGCAGGAAAACGCCTATTTATGTATTGCAATTACATGAATGGAGAAATGTTCTTCGGCAAAAGGAGATTCATGATCTATTTTTAGAATTCTATTTTTAACAGCTACTGGTGACAAAGTACACTGGAAAAATTAAACAGTCTTACAGCATAAAAAACATTTTCATTTTGGTTTTACTACTTTTGGGATGCTATTTCTAAGCTTTATATTTATTCCATTTACACTTGCATTTTAAAAATCGTACACATTTTCTACATAATTAGGAACTAAACAAAATTTATTTTTTAAAAATTGTAGTATTCCTTTATCTGTAGTTTTTAAAAATTGATTTTTGCCTTCATTCAAAAATTTTTGGGAATAAACCCCTTTAAATAATAAATAAGTCTTTATCATCCCCCTTTAATTTATTCGTAATAAACTGCCCGTGTTATTATCCGACAGTATTAAACTTGGAAGAAGCAAGGAATAATATTTTTGTATGCAGTTGTACAATGGATTTTGTGAAATTAGTAGGACGATGGATAAAGACAGGAGACACATTGGTAATGACGACTCCCTCGTGAGTACAAAGGGTTGCGTGTAAGAGTGGTTGAGCGTGAGGTTGTTTTTTCTTGAAGGAGGTTCAGTCAAGTGCTGTTTTGTGAATTTGTTTGAAGGAAAGAGGCAAAGACTTATGGGACGGGGAAGTTGGTGGAAGGAGACTACAAGCCTGGGTCCCGGTGTCTCATTATCGAGGACGTAGTGACGACAGGCTCAAGCATCCTGGAAACGGCAGAGTCGCTGCGTCAACATGGACTGGTAGTGACAGATGCAGTTGTGATTCTCGATCGCGGCCAAGGGGGAGACGAGAATCTGAGTAACCACAAGATCAACATGGAGCCGCTGCTGGAAGTAGACGGACTTCTCAAGGCACTCGAAGCCGAGGGCTGCATCACTTTCGAGCAGAAGCAGCGTGTCGAGAGTTTCCTCTCGAAAACTGCGAGTAAATTCAATGCCACGCTCGACTCACTCTTCAAGAAGAAGTTGATTCCCCGAATGACGTGCACGATCTCGAAGAAGCTCCTGCGAATCATGTACAAAAAGAAGACGAATCTGTGTTTGTCCGCCGACCTCCAGACGTGGAACGAAGTGATCGAAGTCGCCCGGACACTAGGACCACACATTTGTCTCCTCAAGACACACATTGACACCTTGAATCTGGAGAATTATCAACAGGTGGTGGAGTTTCGAAAGGCAATCAAGGAACTTGCTCTCCGCTTCGACTTCCTCATCATGGAAGATCGCAAATTCGCTGACATCGGCTCCACGGTCCAGAAGCAGTTGACAGCCAAGCCATTCGAGATCAATCAGTGGGCCGACTTAGTCACAGTTCACGGACTCCCGGGTCCCGGAGTCCTCCAAAGCTTCGAAGGGATTGAGAACATGGGCGTAGTGGTGATTGCGGAGATGAGTTCGTCCGGGAATCTGATGCGGAAGCTGAGCGACTATAAGGCCGAAAGCATGAAGATGACCGAGGGCTATGATAAATTGGTGGCGGGCTTCGTGTCTCAGTCCAAGATCAAGATTGACACCAAGGACAATTTCTATCTGCAGTTCACTCCGGGCGTTGCTTTGAACAACTTTAAGGAAGGCGATGCTCTGGGACAGCAGTACTGCTACGTGGATGACGCGATCAAGGACCGCGGAGCGGATATCATCATCGTCGGCCGGGGCATTCTTAAGCACGGCGAGCAGAATTGGAGAGAAGTTGCCGAGGAGTTCCAGCGGAAAGGATGGACGGCCTTCGTCGAGAAACTCCTGCACAACTACAGAGACAAATAAATAGAAGACACGCAGTTATACTCTCCAACTTACTATCTACAATCAAACTCTTCATGTCAGTCACTTCTTCTCCTTCCTCTCCTCAGCTGTTCACTCTTCCTATCTCTCCTTTCTGTCAGTCACGACCGCAACAACAACAACAGGAAGAACGGCAAGAACACAGCCATCCGCATTCCCTTTCCATGTCTCCTTTGTGTTTAAGTTGTAAAGCAATTTATTTTATCAATTTTGTTTGTGAGTAAAGTTGGAATTTTGAGGAGCAGATGAGAACAAGTAAAACAAATACAAGCTATAGAATAATCATAAGCCGAATCTCAACTGCGTTTCTTTTTTCTGCCTGGATGCATCGTAGGATGCAAACGGTGCTTTGTTCCATGCACATGTCGTGTAGATAACATTCGCTTGGTTGACTCATGTTTGCTGGCAACTGACTCAAGAAGCATTTCCTATGCTACCTATGTACATACATATAGCTCCTATTCAAATGCAAAGGATTGGACTGGATTGGTTGCTGTTGCGGGTACGGGTAGTGTGACCAAGTTTGACCATGTGCCTAGGGATTTGGTGCACCGTGTCATTTCTCATTTGTATCGTGGTGGGGATTTAGTTGGGTGAATGTTGAATCAATATCAATTTAGCAGGCAACTCGAGAGAAAGACGGAAGGCATATGACACGACACGACAGAGATGTGAGTAACGGAGCAAGTTGTGGAGTCGGTTAAGTTTAGATTGGAGTTGGTGGGTGATTGAGCATTGAGACTGGGAAGCACGACGTGGCTCAATCTGATTCAATCCAATCCATTCATATCTATCTATCAGAATCCCGCCATATGCCTCGCCTCCTCGCTTCCCCGCTTTTTCACTTTCAACGCGAATTTCCCAATTTGCTCGTGGTCTCGGTCATATTTGTGTTTTATTGATGGCGGTGGGTGCGTTGGCTCCTGAGACCTGGCAAGGGAGGAGACGCGGGCAGAGGACGGAGGGAGGGAAGGAAGAATAAAAAGAGAACAAGAGACGAGTATTGTTTCACGTGGCGATGGAATTGAGCGATATCTGTAGGGAGAAGGGGCGGGAGGCGAAGAAGACGGAGGAAGGATGGAAGGCATGGAAATGAGTTGATTGAGATTCATACATGATTTACAAAGGCATTTCTCCCGTTCAATTCTGATGGCGATGGCAGTTACGGATCTTATGAATACACTTTCCATTTTCTACACATACTTCCCCGCAATTTTCCACACAGATGCTTATCATACCAAAGTAGCTATCTGCATCTGGCTACAGTACACGGAGGGGAATTCGACGGGAGCTGGGGATACGGGATGGGAAATAAGAAGGCTGGAGTAGCATGACTTGGTGGGCTTGTTCTTGTTGCATTTAGGATTTGGCTTGAGCTGACAGGTAGTTTGGATGGGATGGATGGATGGATGGAGAAGTTGGAGGGAGAGCTACACACAGAGTAACAGTCCCTTCCAACACACACTCACCAGATTCACCCAAATTATGCTTCTCTGTCATGCTTACGCTTACACTCCGTGCTCGCCTCACGCCACCACCACACTCCTTACATATCAACTTGAGTTTTGCCCGAGCACTGAGACGGCTGAGAGTGGGACTTGACTGGGCTCACCACTAGCACTCAAGTAGGCTCAATCCCACACGCTCACAGCCAACCGTGCCTCTGCCCGACCAAACCACACACACACACACACACACACACAGACACAGTCAGACCAGACGGGCCAAGTGAGAGCAGTTGGAATGAGCACGCAGCTTTCCTTGCTCACAATCAGTCAGTGTGGAATCTCCTTCAAGACTTGCTCCACAGTCACCGTCAGCACAGCAGCCCGCATCGCAGCAGCCTCCGTAAGTCTCGTCATGTTGGCAGCGTTGGAACTCCATAGAAAGCCCGTCTTCTCCTTCCTCTTCGTCGACTTCAGCTCCAGCTCATATCTTTCACTTTCCCAACCTTCACACAACTCACCTCCTCTGCTTCCGCCACCACGTCTTCTCCTTCCAAAATCCACGTAGCCAGTCCATCACTCGGAACGCAGCCAGCACCAACGACAGTCGTCACTTTCCTCCTAACCCCAATCTGCCAACTCACCTTTCCGCCACCAACAATAACACAAACACTAACTTGACTTTCTCTTGGACTCGGCCTCTGTGTAGATGAGTGAGTGAGAGCTGCTTTATTGCATCAATTGGAATTTAAACTGCCTCTTGGCATCATCAATATCTCAAGCGTGGTCGCTCTCTCCATGTTAATCTGCTTCGAAGCCCTACTGCTGGATTTGGGAAATTGGGAAATCTCCCAACGCTTCCTTCCCTTCCCCACACACTAGCTGGAGAGTTCTAGCTGGACCAAAGTACCCATTTACAACCAGCATCACTAACCACCATGTGAACACTTGATGTGGATTCTCATCTGCGGTGAATCGTGAATAATTTCGCTATTCCTTCTTCCTTCTCCGTGCTGTCCAAGTGTCGGTCCAAGTCACATTTCAATGGCCACCATCATTCTCCATTTCTCCAAGTTCCCAAAGGACTCACAGTCGCAGTGTTTGTGTAGCACTTGCCCCTTACTCTCCAGTCACTAACAGTCGACAAGTCGTAGTGAACAGGGTGATTTTTCCCCTTGAAAACTCTTCCTGCCTGCCTGCCTGCCTCTGTAATCCTCGTCGTTGTCTCTTCATTAACTCCACTCTTTGAAGATCACCTGGAAAGACACTTGTGAACATGTACCAAACCATGAAACAAAATCACTACTAACCCACTTCCACGCAATTAATTAAGGGACTTGAGACAGTGAAGAAAGTGTTGGGGGAATAATTACACCCTTCTTCCCTTAGACTAGACAGGGTTTCCATCTTTCATCTCTCATCCCTTTCCCCACGCCGAGTTCACATTCAGAGTTGTGGGAGGTAACCCTTGAGTCCGTCTCCCAAAAAAGTAATTTACTAGCTGCACCCACAGCGACGTGATGGAAAGGGTGGCTGGGTAATCCTCAGCTTTAGTTTCTCTAACGAGCTGGAACACGTGTGAAAGACAAAGAGAAAGTAAAGTCTGGAATGACTCCCCTGTCCCTTTGCTACAGCACCAGAGTTCCTATCTCCAGTCATGGAGCAGTAAATAAATGACAGGAGCCCAAGAGCACCGTAATGAGAACGGGTACTAAGCTATAAGCAAAGGAAAACGAAGATAGAAGATACAAGGAGAAATCGGAATTGGTAATCTCCGGTTCTCTGAACCAATTAACTTTCTCCCGTCAAGTACATACGAGCAATTAATTTCATATTTGCCAGCTTCTTCGACTTTTCTCTATCCGATTGACCGAGAGCAACTTCCATTTCCGTCGACTCATCTATTCCAAAGCCAAACTACTACCCTCTTGCCCTTATCCTCTCGTCCTATTTATCAACGGAACAACAACAGGATTGTCCGGTGGAATTGAAGTTATTGTGGATAAATAAGCTGAACGGGAAGGAGGAAGATAGCCTCGAAGAAGAAGAGAGATCGACGAAGCTGGACTGTGAAGAAAGCCAAGGACTTTGGGATGGAATGATGGAGGTGCCTATGTTTGATCGGTGAAGGAGCGAGGGAAAGAGCGTGAGAAGAGTGAGACAAAGTAGACTCGGACAGTGATTGCATTCAAAATGATGACAAATCGATACCGTGCAAGTTCCCGACGCTGCAGCATTCAGTACAACACGAAGCATCGGTCGACGAAGCGTCGTCAGAATCATACTCCTAATCCCCCAGTCATGTCAAACATCCAGGTAAGTCTTGAGTCATTCCGACTCCCTGTCATTCCATCAACTCATCTTATCGCTAGATTTACCTTTCCTCCTTCCTACAAACTTAATTACAACTCCACAGTCATATCCACGCCGTCCCGCAGTGAAGCTTTCTCATCAAGCTTCCCATGTCATAGCGTTCCTGGGCACTTGCTCTTTCTTTGATGTGCCCTTCCTCCTCCCAAACTTACGATTAGACATAGAGACATTCCCGCGTAGCCTCTAGACACACCTGGCTATTTAGTAATTACTAACCACAACCACCTCCATGTGTGCAGTCCGACATATGTATACATTCAGTCTGGCCTATGTACCTACTATAAGTATATCCACCATTCTACCGGGAATGAGCACACGAGGCAGGGGGCATTCCTAGATGTGTTGCTAGAATCAAGTAGAGTAACACGATAATAAAGTCAAGCGTATGTATATATACCGAAGGAGTCCCAAAAGAAGGTCGAGTATAACAGTTTCATGCTATAGTCCCATAGTTGTGTATGTGTCAACGTAGGAAATCTCGGTGATGTGGCCTTCTTCCTTCCCCTCCTTACTAATATTATATTGTGCATGGGAAATCTTCGTCGTGGCTTTGAATGTTGGCTGAAAAAACATGAGAAAGCACCGCCGCACTTGCCGTGATTTAGAGCAAGACTGCAGCCTGTACTAGAAAAGCAAGATGATTTCCCGCTGCCCAGTTGCTCTGTGCTTTCAAGCGATGCCATTGTCATTGCCATTGCATTGTGATTTTCATTGTCATTGCCATTGCCATTTTGATTGCCTATGTGGTTGCATCGGAACGGTGAGATACGGGATATTTAAAAGACTGGCAGGTTGAGATATTGTGAGGATTTTGGGGAGTGTGAGAAATCGATTAAGGAGAAAGTTTAAAGCGTGAAGAAAAGCAGGAGCTCGGTTGAGCGGTGGTTGGGTAATGAGGTGGGAGTAAAATTGAATGGAGGATATTTGATTGAATGTATTGGGGAAGGGGAGGAGAAGTGCCTGTGGGACATGTGACTGATGTGATGGAGAGCACTTGGTGGAGATGGAAAGTTGAAGGTATTTATCATTGCACTTCTACTTTTCCTCTCCCATCTTCTCCCACTTCTCCACATCATCTGAAGGCCTCGAGTGTAATGTCATTTTTGTTTCCATTTTCTCTTCCTTGCTCTCTGTCTCTGTCTCTGTCTGTGCTCTGTCTTCCCCTGTGTTTTCCTACAACTGGCTCTGTTAGTTGGAATGGTAGTTTGGCCCATTTGGATCTCTGTCACTGTTGGATTTTTATGAAGGATAGTTTCGTAAATTATTTGTGGGAGTTGGCCGGAAACATTTCCATTTCCCTAATAACATCATCTATCAACGTCAGCATTCTTCAGTGGCTCGCGCGAAGGGTAGACATTGCTGTCCCCAGTCACCTCGGCTGCTCTGCTATGCATACGGTGGCAGGTAGGTTAAGTGTCACAACATGTAAATCATGCTGGAAGAATGTTTAGGGCGAGTGGAAGGTGCTGTGCGAGTAGTTGAAATGCTTCTAATATTCCGCAGGGACTGAGCAGGTATGTTTGTATGTAGAGAGAGAGAGAGAGAGAGAGAGAGAGTGGGGAAGTAGAGGCCAGGCCAGGACTTTTTACTTGGAGGGTGACGAGTGACGATGAGAGTGGAGGTGAAGGCTGGGCTGGCATCGGATGGGATGGGATGGTGCAATGCGCTACGGAGCTTGGGACAAGACGAGCACTTGAATTGGATTTGGCGTCTGCATTTATAACACTTGTTCAAATTGTCAAGGGCTAGATAGTTGTAATATGATATTCAAGATGGAAATCAATTGTGCTTGTGTCTTTCAAGTCTGCATATCTGTCCGAGTTGACGGAGCTGCTCCTGCTCTTCCCTCTTCTTCCTCGAGCCAATTTGACTTTGACTTGGCGTCTCTCTCTCTCTCTCTCTTTCTCTGTGTTTTCCTGCATGGGTCTGTGTTTAGTGGTTGCTGTTGTAGTTGCTGCTGCCGAGTCTTTTAAATCCCAAAAGGCTTTCTCAAGTCATGGCGAGGATAATGATAATGCAAGGTTGATGGTTCAGGGTTCATGCTGTGTATAAATAATTCTGCCCATTATCTTGGCATGGCCATGGCTTAGAAATGTGAGTTGTATTATGCACTTTAAATATTTACAGTGGCTGGCCTTGCTTGCTCCCCCCTCCCCGGCCCCCTCCGTCTCAGTTCCTTCCAGCTCACTGCGCTTCCACGCCCGCACTGCCCTAGGACCAAATAATTAACTCGCATTATTATCCCACTACACACAAGATTCATATGTACCTTCCCATCCTCCTCTCCTCCAAATGCAAATCCACCGATCGCGATCGTCCTCGTCGTCTCACGCTCTGTTCTATGTAGTCTTCTCCGCTTTCTCTTCGTGGTGTTCCTTGGCCAGGCCACTACACTGTGGTGCGGTGCGAGTGAATATGAATGCGAAAGAGGGACCGTGATTATGTGAACGAGGAGCAGTTGAATGGAATGGAGTAGAATGGGTTGGTGTGACTGGAAAGACTTTGTGGACGAGGAGAAGGAGGACGTTTTGAAATGCTGGCAAGAGTGGGAAGAGAAAGAATATGAAAAGCTGATTCGAGTGTACACACATTCTGAGCCACCTGTTGTTCCCTCGCCAACTTCTCCTCCATCCATGCATCTCCATAAATGTACCTTTCCATTTTCCTCATCACATCAACTCCACATCGCACCCTAACATCGTCTCGGCTCATCTCCACTCTTTCTTCCAAACTTTTGTACAAATCCATTCTCTGCTTTCTCTCCGCTTCCCTCTCTCTCTCTCTCTCTCTTTCTCTCTCTTTGTCGCTCTCTTCACATTTCTTTGGAATGATAAATGACAGGCGCAGTGTGGTCGGGTTGTGATGAGGAAAATGAAATAATTCGAAATACATAATCTCTTTGTTCTTGTTCTGTTTATAGTTTGATTATGAAATGTATATATGTTATGTACAGTGAGCTGGTGATTAGACTTACGATACGATACGATACCATAGCCTGAGTAGCGGTAGAAAGAGCCGGGAAAGATATCGACTGTGAAAATGGCAGGATTCTGTGTGGGATCCTACGATATTAATCATGGATTCTCGGTATGATTTTACTTTCACATTTTCATTTATTTGCTTTGCTCCCTCCTACTGCTCCTCTCTGTGTCATCCATCTGATTATTTTCTCGCTCACGGATCAATCATCTCCAATCTTCATCCCATGTCCTGTGTACGTACACTTCGTCCTCTCTCTCTCTCTCTCTCTCTGCTCCGGGATTTACACTAATCCGCTCTTTGTTCTTGTCGTACTTTCCCCGTCCTTCTGTTGACAGCATGTACGTTGGTGTACAGTGCCCTTGTAATTACACCCGTGTCAAGTGCTGTGTTCATCTAACAACAACTCGTCGTCTCTTCTAGTCTTGTTCCTTTGTACATATCCCTTACTAGTTGAGTCATTGTCGAGAGTGTAATCCATAGCCATTGTTACTCTGTAGTGGGTTCGGAATCCTCCAATTTACATTATGGTGTCAAGTACAAGTTTTTCTATTGCTGTGGTGTGTATCGTGTAAGTGTGTGAGTTTGGGTGGAATAAAAATGAATTGGAATCAAGAGAGCGCTCCCTATACAACGCTTCTCTTCCCTCCGTCCATATTTTTAGCCTTTGGAGGAAATTATTCAAAGGAATTCCTATCGAGGGAAATCCTTGGTCAAGTGAATGTGGTCCAGTGGAGATTTGCTCCCTACTCTGTTATATTTAGGATGAGCACGATGAATGGAAGCGTAAAGTAATTATAGCTGGGAGCTATGCTTTGCATATGTACTTACGTTACGCTTTTCATCCAACTGTACTTGAAGACTGAAGGAACTTGTGCAACCAACTGACTTTGTAACGTAACCTGAACCAAATAATTGCAATCATGTGCGAGTGGCTACTGCATCGTACTTCCGTCTGCGGTCGAATGGAATTGCGAATGCAATTTCACAAATAATTACAAGTTTGTAAATCATAGTTTGCTCCATGTGTTATGGTGTACCAAGCCCACGATCAAGATCAACTTTTCCTCTCCCACTGTGTACATTCTTGGGATCCCCTATTCTCTCTCTCTGTCTTCTACCCGCTTCCATCCACCAACATTTAATTAAAAGCCCAAGGCGGAAAAAAGAGTACAAGCCTCTGCCAAAAAAAGTCTTTGTCAACACATCCTCGTTTACTCGTTTCCAGTCGTCATTTTTAATTTCCGCATAGCGAACACAATTTCCCCGCGTATGCTTCACAACAGCAAAGAATGGCCCGAGTTGTTTAGACTTGTTTCCTCATTCTTTCACTCTCACTCTTTCAAACCACAAAGAAAAACAGATGAGAGAAAGAGAGAGAAAGAGAAAGTCAAAACAAAACAAAAAATGCTGGACGTCTCTCTCTCTCTCCCTCTCTCGGCTCTTCTGATTCAGATTTGTGTTTGAATTCGGATCAGTAGCGTTATTAGGCGTAGACCACGTAGGATTTTTAATAGGTATGGAATTAAATTTCCTCCACAAAGACATGAATTCTTCACGAATTCGCTTCAACACTAGGCAAGATGCAGTTTTTTATTGTTCCACTGGATGAGATTAATTTATTCCAGGCCTACCTACACAAAAAAAATCCTGCAGGCGCTACTGATTCGGATTGTGGTTTTAGTTCTGGTACTAGTTCATCTCAAGATTTACAGTTTGCAGGCAGAGGAGTGGAAGATGCCAAAGAGTGAAACGTCTGAATAATTCCCAAGCTCTGTGTGTGTCTTTGGATTATAGTAGAATAAAGTAAAAGAAAAGGGAGATTTTAGAATAAAATTATGCCTGTGATGTTGGCAGTTGGCTTTGAGAGACTCGTTAAAATTCAATTTCGATTCCATGCATTCCTATCCTTGCAATGTAATCTCGGCCCAAGTTCCACTCCAGTCCAAATGACTGTGTCTGCGCCTGTATAAATACGGGAAGATAATCATATACACCACGACTGTGAGACACAAAACAAATACCTCTCATTAGTCCTTTAGGGCACACATCGCATCCATGCTCAGATGGACTTGAACCAGAACTAGAACCATAGACCACTCGATTGTTATGAAGAAGCACAAGTTGCCAAGCTCATTAGACTTTGTTGATGATCAAAGCCAAAACGACGGAGAAATTTCATAGACTTTCTTTCGTAGACGCTTTTACTTTTCCATAAAGTTTGTTCAACTAAAAAAGATTTGGTGAATTTTTACTGGAATGGTTCGTGTGGGGAAACTTTTGACTTTTCATGTTTCGTCTTGGTCTTGTGGTCTCAGTCTTTGACTTGACTTGACTTGACTTGACTTGACTTGACTTGAACTTGGACTTGGACTTGGTCTAGGCCCGTGGGCTGGAACGGTGCACTTTGTTCATGACAGTTGAGAGACGTTGAGCAGAGGCTAGTACAGATATAGTGCTTCGCAGTGATCAATTAAAACTTGTACATTACGTTCTCGTAGAGAGAGTCGAGAGATTGGTGGCTATTAATTATTTATGGAAGTGGGCAGTGGACGGGCCTTAAACTTATTCTCTTACAGGACTGTAAAATGTTCAAAGTTTGTCTGGACTTGGTGCCCATTGGTTTTCAGTCTCCGTCTCTGTCTCCGTCTCAGTCTCAGTCTCTCGGCGAGGGTTCCCCGCGTCGTAAGTTTATGGAGCGCTTCAACTCTGATTCTTATTGAAAGTATTGAAAGTTGGAAAGTTTTCTTGAAAACCACCCACTTCTTTTTACTTGCAAGACAACAATGTTGAGCGACTCCGACTTGGACTAGGACAAGAATGACGACAACAACAGGAATGGGATTTGCCAAACTCAAAGTTTCCCTTGAGCATGAAATAATGGGTAGGAATTGAGTGCATGTCTGTCTATATTACCAGCCCAGACATCCTTTCAAATGATCGTTTGTCATATTCCTGGATCCTCGTATCGACCAGGCAAGTCCGGCCAACAGCATCGGCATCGGCATCGGCATCAGCATCAGCAACGTGCATTTGTTTGTTTCAAATAAATCTTGAGTTCTCATTGACTGGAGAAGAAGGAGCAATAGTTTTGGTGTTTCTGAGTGGAGAGAGCTGAAGGCTATGCTGTAAATGTAGTCGGTTGACTGCTGTCTGTTAAGTGTGTTAGTGTTGTCCTTGCCGAAGGATTGTCGGCCGAGCGAGCGACTAACGACGACCAAGACGATAAAAAGATGAGCAGAAATATTCAAGTGTGTTTGTATGTTGAACTGAGATGAGATTGCTTTCATGTAATTGTGCGTAATTGGGCGGCGAAAGGGAAATAAAGAGAGACGCTGTCGCTGACTCTGACATTCACGTTCACTTGGACTTTGTTCCTCTTTGACTAATCGTAAGCTTCAGTAGCGCACGCAGCATTTTTTTCGCGTAGGCATGGAAAAAACTTGATCTCATCCAGTGTAACATTTTAAAATGCTGCATCTCTTCTAGTGTCAATTGTAAAAAAAATCCACCTTTTCCGTGTAAATTTAAACAAAACCGCGCGATGCCTATGTAAATTTTTAAAGATTTTTAAGACTTTTCGAGGTAATTTCAAAAATTAATGCGCGTTTTTTGTTTAAATTTAAAAAGATCCCTCGTTTTTTGTGTAAATTATAAATAGTGCGCGTATTTTGTTTTAAAAAATTGTGCGTTTTTGTTTAAATTTAAAAAGTGCCCTTTTTTTGTTTAAATTTAAAAAAGTGCGCGTTTTTCGTGTACATTTTTAAAAAATTGCTCGTTTTTCGAGTAAAAAAAAATCCTGCGCGTTTTCCTTGTAGTTTGCAAAATTGCTCGTTTTTCGAGTAAAAAAATCGTGCGTGTTTTCCGTGTAGTTTAAAAAAGTGCGCGTTTTCCGCGTATTTTTACAAAAATGCGTTGTTTTTGTGGAAATGTTAAATGGTGCAGTGTATGTTTAAAAATCCTTTAAATCCTGTGCTTTTTCCTTGTAGTTTGCAAAATTGCTCGTTTTTCGAGTAAAAAAATCGTGCGTGTTTTTCGTGTAGTTTAAAAAACAGCGCGTTTTCCGCGTATTTGTTTAAAAATGCGTCGTTTTTGTGGACATGTTAAATGGTGCAGTGTATGTTTAAAAATCCTTGTTAGACCTACGCCTACCTGGCTTACGCCTAGTTACGCTACTGTTCGGCTTTGACTTTGACGTTGTAGTTGTGTTGGGACGGATCTATAGGGACGATATAGCATGGGTTGGTATGGCTGTCGTGTGTTGATTGTCAATTGACATGGTGAGGGAGAAAAGGTGACATAGTTAGTGGCGTGTAGGTTTGGAGGGAGAAGGGAAGGAAAGGTTGTGTTTATGGGAGTGTGATGATGGATGTAGTGTATGCATAGCTGGATATAGTCGTAGTGTAGGATTGGAGTAAATTGAAAACGTAGCTGTTGACTGTTGAACTGCTGTGCGGATGTGCTGAAGTGCTCAGTTGTTGAGTTGGCTTGGTGTGTGAAATGATGAAAATTCTGAAAAGTCGATGTTTTGTTGAAATTGATTTTTGCAGGGAATGCGGGGTAAGATGTCGTCCAATTGCCTCTGGCATGCCTGTCAAGCTCTCGTCGTGGGCATAGTTCTCTTCTCGATTGGTGCTGCCATGTCAACTTTGGGTAAGTCAAAAATTCATCTCGACTCCGTCATCAGAGCCACAGCACGTCCTTATCAACTTCCCTTTTCCTTCTCCCTCCATAGTGCTAATCTCTGGACTGGGTGTCGAACTTGGAACTCGCACTCGACGAAAGACTATCTCCGTGGAAAGGACTCGAGTGAGAGCGAACATGATCCAACCTTACCTCATTCTCATCTCCCTTCTTTCCTTCCACTGAAAATGACTATTGAAACTTTTTCCTTGTCCCACCTCACGGACTCACAGCACGAACTTATCCCATTGCCCACGATCCCTCAGCACTTCTTGTCCACAGCACTCACTACCATGTCACTGCATTCCGAAATGAATCCAATAGAGCACAATGTACTTCCCTCTCCATCTCATCAATAGCCAAATACCGTCGCATTCACCTCTCTCAAACCACTTCTGTCACGATACGATATTCTCCTCAAATTCCCAACTTGCAAATTTGCGAATTCCTCAAATTCAATTACATATTCCTCTGGCCCATACTTTGACCTTTTTCACCTCCGTGCTCTGCACTGACAGCAAGCGCATTCACTGCCCTCTGATCGTGAGTATAAAGTTGAGTGTACCGGATGATGGAAGAGACTGCGAGGAGGCCCAGGACCAATAGTGGCGGGCAGTGTGACTGACTGCTTTGTGCAGTGCGTCTCAATGAGCCTCGAGCAATTTTCCCAAGTAGTTCTCCTCGGAACCTTTCCATCTGGCAGACCTATGTACAAGTGCTCGCGAGTATTTATTATTTTCCAACCACTTTTTAATATTTCCTCGTGAGATATTAGTGCCGGAGCTACATAGGAAAGAGTAGGAGCGAGGTAGCCGTGTAAAAACTACCTACCTTAATTCCTATTCACCAGCAACGTCCGATTAATGGTGTGGGATTTTTTTCATTTTTTATTCCCATTGAACGTGCCTCCACTCCTGGCTTCTATAACGTATCTCCTCCAATAATAGTATTTCCTCCCGTAATTAAATTCGAGCACGCATACTAACCGTGGCACTGGAACTGGAATCTGTCGGGTACTACGTCTCTCCTCTCTCCTCTCTCTCACTCTCCATGTCTCAGCTTTCTTTCCACTTGGCTCCATTTCCAGTAGTCATTCTTCTACTAAGATATTGCCATGATTTCAAAACTTTTTAACCAACTTTATTAATCAGTTGATGGGAGTAAAAAATAAGGGCAGACACGTAGGAAGGGGAAAGGAGAAGATGGAAAGTGAGCGTGGTAGTGAGAGGACTTGACTCGTGTTGTCGTGCTTCATTTCTCATCTTTGTTCTTATGTGACTAGGACTCGGTGCAGTGGCGCTGGAGGTATAGAAGGAGCCGGGATTTTTCTTTGTTTGGGGACAAAGGGCAGACAAGTGAAGGGAAAGTAAATGTTTATTTAAGTTGAGATGAGGAAGGGGCGGCGAAGGGGAGGAGGAGACGGAGCTAATCTGTGTTCCGGGTGATATAATGCAGGGTGCTGTGCTGTGGTGGGAGGAGAAGGCAAAATGGCACAGGAGTCAGCAGAACAATGAGTCCTTAGGACGGCGGAACAATTGAATGTGAATATTTAAAAGTAAATACGGTCATTTCTCAACAAGGGGGAGTTGCGAGCTAGTTAAACTTTCACGAGGATCCGTCGTTAAGATTAAACATTGGCTTTCGTGAGTGCATGTCATTGGAATGAGAGAAAGAGAGAGTGGAGAATGAAACTGTCGTCGTGGCAGTTGCCAGTTGCCACAGCCACGCAAATACACCGCAAGGGTTGCAAACGTTAATTTTATGTCGCACCTCCTCCCCAAAAACATTGTCAGTTTCAGCTCACAGCCAGAGCTCAGTCTGCGCTGGCCGAGGAAGTAAGTGGAGCTGGAAGAAAGTAAGAGCTTAATAAAAATGTTGTGCAAATAAAACAATAGCAACCGGGTTTTCTCCCATTCTCGTTCTCCTCTTTCTCTTTCTCTTTCTCATTCTCATTCTCATTCTCCTCCGCTATCGCTTTCGCTTTCTCCTCGTGTTTCGGAGGAGGAAGCTAAAGTGAAAGCACTCAACACTCGGCTTAATTTGAAGGGAGTGATGGTGGGGAAAGTAGCAGTTGCTTAAATCAATACAGAGTACCTCCGGATCCCAGTCATATGGGCAATTATAAATGGTTGCAATATATCAAGCGGAGAGTGTGCAGTGTATAGTGACCCATATTCAGACTCCAGTGCTCACTTACTCTCTATAGATGATGACAAATGTGCAGAGAAGAAATGATGGCGTTCCATTCAGCTACACAAGAGAGTAGTGTATTGTAGTGTGAGTGCATAGCCCCAGCTTCAACTGTCTGTCCACATCTACATACGATTCCTACCCGGGCTACATACACCAGATACTAATAGCACTCTCCCGCACATACATTCTCCTTGATTTGAGCAGCCCGCGGAAAATCGTGGGGGAAACTTTTGTAAAGAAACACATGGAAAGTGTCCAGCGGCAAAAGCAATAAATCTTCATTAGCTTCCCTACATCATCGCCTGTAAATGATTCCGTGGAGCAAGTTTCTCCTGACAAAAATGATGGAGGAGATGTTAGATTTGGGCTTATGTGTTGTTCCATTTGCACTTGTACCCACTTTTTGAATCGTCTTGGTCGTCGTTTCCCTTTTTAAGTGCAGACAAGGCAGGAGGTAAGCGGCCCAAGTAATGACAGGGATTGAGCCTTGAGCCGAGAGTTTGAGAGTGGTGGAGGAGAAATCCTGGCAGCGCAGTTTCCTTAACAATCAAACGGTTCTAAGTCCAACTTGTTTCACTCACTCAGTCCAAGTGCATGTGTCTGGGCAGAAGTGTATGACACGTTTGTTTGCTGTGACGGGAATCCAATTATTTCTAGTTTCTCCTCACCTCATTCACAATTTGTGTAATGCCCATAAAAGTGTTTTAATGTTCGCATCAAGCTCACATTGCCCTGCTCTCCTTCCCCGGCCTCCGTCTACCTTGATCCGCTTTCCCATCCCATCCCAAGCCATGCACGTTCCCCGCCTAATCTTCCTCCATATGACTACAGCTGTTTCTCCCAAAGAAAACAAAGCGTTGGCAAATGCGAGCTTGTAAGTTGAGATGGAGCGAATAGGAAATAAATTGAAGCAAAGCACATACACGGTAGCGAAGCCTCGCTGGGAAAGTGCTATTAGAGTGGAGGAGAGAAAAGTATAATAAATTCAATGAATGAATGCACTGAATAACTCATTATGAATTCCACGGGGAAAGCGAATTTAAAAGTATCTTTTTCGTCATCCCCCGTGAGTACATCGTTATCTTGCTTTTTCCTCACGTTCTCTGGCTCTCGGAGTGTATCTGTGCGTCTATCTACAGCATCCATCTGCTCCCCCTTCCCTTCCTCCTTTGTGTGCTCACTCTACTTGCGTAGACGAGGATATGGACTGAGTGCACTGTAGGGATCTACGACTCTGAACTAGGTAGGCGAGCTCATCAGGTTTGATTTTAAATTTTACATGAACAGACCTTTCCCCAGTGTGTCTTCATGAGAGCGGATTTCGTGCATGTAAATATATCCTATGGCTTCTTCAAGTGCTTCCAAGTCCAGGGATATAATAATAATAATATATGAAATAATAATTATAGGGTTTATGGAGCGTATGCAAATAAGGAGATTAAATACAAGGGCAAAGTTGTGCTGGTTCTACGTTTGCCAAGTGTATATCGTTTCTCTCTCTGCCAAGCCAACGGACACAAACTCGACTTGAGTTGTGCAGAGAGAGAAAGAGAGAAAGTTGAATCTGCTAGCATGGATTGACTTGGCAAGAGAAGGGAAGGGAAGGCTTTGGCTTCAGCTCTCCAGCTTATTCCTTTAACTTGTTTAGGCAGGGAAGGGAAAAAATCCTATTATTTTGTTACAGAGATGAAAGCAAAGACTTTGACTCGGCTCTCAATGCAAACAATGTCATAGGTGTACGTATAGGTCATAATACATTTCCCATCCACATCCACCTTTTCCCTATAAGTATCATGGGATAGACAATAGAAAATCAATAAAAGATGGCAAGAGAAATCTCAAGAGAAAATACACTTATAGCTTTATATATTGACACTTGCTCTTGCTCTCTCTCTCCCTCTCTCTCTCTCTCTCTCCATCTCCATCTCCATCTCTCTTCCGACTTTCTTTTTTAGCTTGGTTTCTAAGGTGCGTACACTTTCACAGCACATGCATGCTCTATTTACTTTTTGGAAACAGCATTACGCTACTAACTACATGGACAATGCATGAAATAGATACTGAAAGACAGCAGCTTAGATTTCCTCAGTGATCCAAGTAGACGAGAGTGAGAGTAGTCTATGGAGCATATCGCCTCCTTTTGTTCCCATATCGCTATCCTGTCCTCAATATCACATCACATGGTATCCCATCATAATGCTTGCGCAATAATACTCTAACGATATACTTCCAGTCACTTACGCGAGAACTTAGAGCGAGCGAACGAGCGAGAGAGACAGAGAGAGAGAAAAGGAAAGAAGCTAAACTGGCTGGGTGAAAAAATTGAGGGAAGGCTCTATACTTGACTCGAGCTGTTTCGTATTAAGATGGAGTAAAATGTTTGGTTATTGAGTGGTAGAATTCGGGAGTAGCGAGAGGGAAAGAGATATGTCACGTTCTTATCCTCATCTGGTTGTGATACATGTGTATAGATTTTGATAATTATAGGTGGGAGAGGAAGGCAGTCTACCTTTGATTGAGTACAAGGTATAGGGACGGGGAGAATAGAATTGGAAATACTTGATGGTTACGAGGAGAAAGGTATAGTTGGTAGTTGTTGGAGGTTGGAGTGCTTTCTCCGGCCGTGTAATTTTATATGCCGCATGGGTGTGTGTGCACTCGAAAGGAGGACTGAAAGACGTATGGCGTTACAGGTAATGCTGTAACGGTATAAGCTTTTGCATTTTACTGGAAATTTTAATCCTCTTTATTGAACTTGGCTCGGAGTCTAGAGTGCGTAGGTATATAGTCGTGTCTATGGACTGACTTTCTGTTCCATTGAGCACAACTGGATGTGATGTGTTGTGTGTGGCAGGCAGACAGGCAGGAGAAGGAGAGGAAAGAGACAAGTAGAAGGTAAGAGGAGGATGAAAGGGAGTCTACAGACTGCGTAGCCCATCAACCCATCAAGTCGTCTCATCTCTCATATCGACATCCAGTGACTAGCACGTGAATAATTCCTTTCATAATCTCCCTTTCGACTTTCTCTCTTTCCACTCGATTCCATTTCCCTTAAAAATTAATTGGAATCTAATGTAATGTAGCTGGCTAATGCAGGGAAGAGATGCACTCCAAAGGAATGGAAGAAAAGAGGGCAAGTTGGAGGAAATAGAATAAAAAAGTGTAGCAGGTAATAGGATTAGAGGATGTACATTCCACGCATTGTGTTACAAGACAAGTAGGTACACTACGAGTGGACTGGAAGACGAACGTCCAACATTTCTCAGGTCCAAATGCAGCGTTCACATTCATGCTCATATAAAGGATTATGTAGTGCATGAGAGTGGTGCGAGTGGAGAGTTTTATTGTTGGTGGAAGGGAAATGCTGGAGGAGCTGGGCTTTTAGAGAAAGTGGCTGTAGTGGAGAGAGGAGCTTGGGCTGGTTGCACCGAGTGTGGCACAAAGTGTGCAGGTCTCTCTCTCTCTCGGTGTGGAGAGATGAAGGAATTAGACAGGGATTGGAATGCAGGGGACGGAAGGAGAGGAGGAGAGGAGCCGAGATGAGGTTGTGGATGAAGTGGATGGAGTAATAAATAAGAAATGGGTGGAAAGGAAAAAGGACGGAGGAATGGGTTGACTGGATGCAAGTTTCCGCATTTCCTCATGCATGCAGCGATGGAATGGAGGCAGGGAGAAAGGTGGATTGAACGTGCTCCTATGATAAGGCAGGGAGTGGGAGTGCAGTCAAGTTGATAAGTGGAATGTGTAGGTAACTGGGGTAAGATGGATAAGTTAGATAACGTGAGCACCGTGCCACAGTCGAGTAGATGGGATTTCCTTGATGCGTCTTATTGATTTTCAAATTCCTCCACAAACACTCTCACTTGGCTCTGCTCCGAGTGTGGATATGAGGACGAGCGCTGGAGGTGAGGTGTACACCTGTACACACTCTCAGTCCGTGTCCCTTTTCCCTTTTCTCTTGCACGAGTGACTGGGGCGAGTGAGAGGAGTGGAAGGAACGGAAAGAATGAG
This sequence comes from Ptenothrix huangshanensis, assembly GCA_036851915.1. Lineage (NCBI taxonomy): Eukaryota > Metazoa > Arthropoda > Collembola > Symphypleona > Dicyrtomidae > Ptenothrix > Ptenothrix huangshanensis. Next base: position 27,351 of record JAAXYX010000443.1, read on the forward strand.
CCCATAAAGGGCCAAACGATTCGAGAGCATTTACTCCTTTCATCGCTTACTCATGTTCATCGCTGGGGTTTGTGTGATTTCTCCCTTCATGTTCATGCCTCCGCTCATGTTCGTGGTTTCCTGATGCTCTTCTTCCTTCACTCAACAGGTTTCCACGCCGATGGTCTCCTCGATCCCAACAACAACACGACCGTGCCAAGTAGACCCTACGACTACAATGACTCTCCCACCACCATCCGCTTCAGCAAGCTCTCCTACGCGGGGCCAATTGTGATGGGAGTTGGAGGTGAGTTTTCACTTTTCTCAATGTTCCCTCACAAACCCAACCACAACCACCACTGCATTCTTCCTCTTCCCTCCTTTCATTACTACAGTGGGAGCGCTGTAAGGCGAACTTGAGGGTTCCAAAAAAGTGTTTGGCTTACGATTAGAGACAAGTTGGTCTTATGGAAAATGTTATACATGAGGTATCCCTGCAATGGGAGGAAAAACAAGTTCTCCTTACGGCGATTCCACTGTAGCTCCTTGCATTCCACACACTTAGGATTAGGTGTACCATACGATGTCACGCTTTCAACTCGACTTCTGGGTCTCCATCCAGTAATTTTCTCCACTCGTGCCTACTTGAGCGATCACAAGGTAATTACGAGTGTGTTGTCGAACGCATGAACACATTGTTGCGGGACGGAGGAAGGAATGAAGAAAGGAAGTTGGAAGATGGAACAGTTGGACCAGGTGGGATAGGTGGAAGGAAAGGCTGAGGAACGTGCCGAGAGAGAAGAAAACTCCGAGTCAGATAAACTTTTCCAATCCCAGTCGCAACGAGCCGAAGAAACGGGATGTGAATCAAATGCAGTGCAATGTGATGTGATCATGTGATGCATAAGGTCGGTATTTGTTGAGGAAAGCTACTGCTCTCGTAGCACGTATGGAGAGGTGCACATAAGCGAAGAGGAAAAATAAACATTTGGCGTGGAAAGTTGAGATAGAGCCAATTGTGAAGGCTGCTAATATGCAGCAGAGGATATTCACGAGTAATTCCCGTTAATCCACGTAATTGCTACTGCCACTATCCAATAATGTCAGCCGATGTAACATAGTGCAGGGAAATGTAATGAGAGAATATATGAGCCCATTCATTCCTATCGGCCGTTTGGATTCCATTTGTTTTCATAATAATTACCAGTTCTAGTTTCACATTGCTTTTATTACAAGAACAACAACAACAAGGCGAGCTGGAACACGAGTAGCTGAAGCAGAATGCACAGTTGGGTCGAACAGGAGCCAATTGAGCATCGAGAGATTGTAGCGAGTAACTTTTCTCTCCTTCTCTAACAAGCAGACCAGGGATTCTAAGCAAATAATTATCTCTGCTTCTGTTCTCCTACACTAAACAATAAACAAGACTTTGTTAGAACATCGGCCGTTCGCCCTTTCCCCTTTCCCATGCTCGTGCGTCGGTACGTGCCATAGGAAACTTGCCATTCGGATTTGGAAGCGGAGCAATGTATGTATGTATGTATATGAGCACCCCAAGCATATTGCCTTTTGATTTATTTTCCTTCATTTTTTCAAAGACCCCAGAGGAAGGCAGGAGGAAGATGCACGGGAATACCAAAAGCTCCCTTTTCCACCTGAACAAATAAAGTTGAGATGACACTGAGCCGAGTTGGACGCTGTCGTTGGTGGCTCCCGACTTTTTTCCCAACTTACATCCTATTCCTGGCATTTCGGCATTTCCACTCGTCTTCTTTTCACTTTTCCATTTCCCCTAACAAACAAACTTATTTCAAGTTTTTCCTCCGACTTGTGCTCGTTTTGTTTTCTCTCTTGCACACAAACACCGAGTCACAAAGACATCACGGCATCTCATTTGCATCGTGTGCATTTCATGTCTATAAATGTTTACTCTTCACTTCAAATCTCTAGAATCAGTTTACACGATGGAACACATAAAGGAGGAATTCAATTCGGAATTCCACACTGTTGGACCCAGAACAGAATCAAAGCTAAGCAAAGCCAAGCCAATCCAAGCCAAGCCAAGCCAGAATCAGTGCCAGATCAGCTTGTAGTCTTCTCCATTCTCTCCCATTCTCCTCTTCTCAGGCAGAGCATCCGTTTGCTCTTTCATTCCTTTCTATTCGGTCAACTTGAGACTTGAAAAATGGAGTAAGTGCATACGTCGGAGGTGGCCGCAAGGAAGCACGAGGAGAAGAATGAAACGGGAGGAGAATTGGGGAAAGGGTGTTTGCAAGACTGAGGACCTGAAATGCATGTGGAATTGCTCTTTGTAGTTTTTAACTGGAGCTTGGATTTCGCTCGTGCTAGACAAATAATATGTAATTCGAAATTGGAAGGCAGGCGGGGAACTCTTCCGACTTCCCTTGTACCTTATGTTGTGTAGTTTGGGCTGTATTGTTTTTGTTGCTGTTGCTCTGACTTGTACTCCATTTCCGTCAAACTATTATGTTGCCATTATTGGCAGAATTTCCCACGGGACCAGCTGTACTTAGGTATGTGCTCCCCGAAGGTACGTAGGCACTTCAAATATCACTTGAGGCTCGAGCAACATCTCCAGTTCCCCGTTCCTTTTCTTCGCGTCTTCTTCTCCCGCCATACAGGCACACGGGCAGTTGCTGCATTTTCCTTGGCGTTGGCATTGGCGTTTTCAATTAACTTGTTGTTTCCTTTACTTCTGCTTCCACAACTTCACACTGCCATTCAATTTAGAATTATTACTAGTTCCACCGCACTCCTTGATCGTCATCGTCGTCTAGTCAAACGGTGTATTGGTGTGGGTTTAAGTTAGAGTCTTGATGCGGCAAAAGCTGTGCTCGTTTGTAGAAAATTCCCTTTCTTTCATGATATCACTTCTCTCTCTTGCTCTTGTTTCAGGTTTCATAATTGTGGCGACGTGTGTGATGACTTTCGAAGCACGTGATAGTGCAGCGAAAGTTGGACCAGCTTCCTACTCCGGAACAAGAACTGCATCTGCACTCTACGCGAACACATACCGTGCCCGAACACGAAGTTTGGACGTGAGGAGTGTTGGGAGTCAGACCATGGCCGAGTCCACCACCACATCCAACACAGGACTCCACATCTTTGATAAAAAAGCCCTTTTCGAAACATTCAAAAAGTTTTCCAGGTTTGTTCCGAGCAATTAGATGAGTAACATTATGTATTTCTTTTATCTATTCTTTTCTACATAAAGAGTTTTAAACACAAAGAGTCGGAAGCGTAATTAGGCGTAGGCCACGTAGGCCTTGGCCTACGCGAGGTTTTTAAAAATGCTTTTTAATGCCCACAAAAAAGGGGCCATTTTTTTTAAACTCTGCACAAAAATTTACTTAATGCGAAGATTTAGATCGGGGTTGGTGTAAATATGAAATGGTGTGCTTTGCTTTTCAATACTTCAATCAGCATTTCGTCTCTTTTTTCTTGTTCTATCGTCTATGTCTATGATACCATTTAACACACTATTCTTTACAGTTATTATTCATCTATAACTGGATAAGAGTGTTACGAACGGAAGAATACCCTTTTGCCAAATTGGTTTAAATAACACTGTAATAAAGTTCAATCAATCAAATGGTCCAATTAAACATGTAAATGTAAATGTCAATAGATGTGGTTATCTGGGAGGAACAATACCTCAAGCGTTTTTCATGCTTTTTACATACGCAGTTCGATCTGCAGTACAACTGAATAAAAAATGACTGGAATGAAGTTTCAAAGGAAAGCACTGCCGTTGCGTTGCACAATTATTCACTAGTGCTGGCACATGCTATTAACATATACGAACGCCAACACTTGCATGATTTTTGGGTTAGCACTCAAATAAAATGCTATCCGGTTTCCAATATGTATGTACTTTTGGTTTCAATTTAATTTGCTCTTTCCTTCTTCCACACTGGTTTCCCAATACTTGACATTCTTTAGTGCTTGTTCCTTACAATAAAAATCCCGTGTTTTTGGACAAACATGTAGTAGTAGTAGCTAAAAAATGAAAACTATTGCATGCATGCTTTTGAACTTTCCCCGCCTTTTCGAGTAGATCGCTTACGAATAGGGTAAAGCAGTTGTGGTTGATGTCGTAGAGATGTAACGAGGACGGTACTCGCCGCAATTGCGAGTAACGAGTACTCGCAAAATGATGCGAATTCGGCGAGTACTCGTTCTAAACCAGTATTCGTTACATCTCTAAATTAGCAACCATGGACCAAGAGTAAATACATGCATGCGGTCTAGCGTAGGAAATATAATTGCATTATTCCAAGCTAATAGTAAAGCCATTATTACTGCTTCCCTTGCATGGCGTACATATGGAATGAAGCAACAGAAGGTAACCTGATAAACCCTGCAGTTTAACGATAATTGAAAACTGCGTAGTTGCCCAAGTATCGACAATACAATGCCCAGGCAATGCTAAGTCTAGGACAAAGATCAAAGACAGACAGGCATGCAATTCTACCTTTTCTTTTGTACGTGTACGTACCTATTCATATTATGTACAGACACTTGCTATGAAGAAAGCACTCGTTGAACAGTAGCCTCCGGAGCAGCATTGATTGCTCATTACCGTCTCCATTCTTTACTTTCTATAAAGCCTTGTGGTATGTGAAACTAGATTTGCTGCACTCTTTGTCTCACATCTCCCATCCACGTCCAACTTGATCTTCTATTTCTAGCTCTATAGCTTGTTAATCCAACTTCTATTTTCGGTGAGATGTTAAAGGTATTTACATGAAAGATAAGACACTCACTTCCCACTTGAATTAATGCAAGTCACTGTGAGTAAATGCAAACTAAAGTGAAACGATTATGGCACCCGCAAAAAGAAGATTCGGTATACATAGCAGAATAAATTTCCCTTTATTTGTCACCTTGTAGATGAGGCAATAAAGGTAAACTAATTATCGGCAGTTAGGAAAGTATGGTGAAAAGTGTAATATCAAATATGAAAAGTGCCATGACATGATTGTTAGTTGGCGGTAATTAGTTTAGATAATGGAACCTCAATAGAAGTATAAAAGCGTGCAGAGTAGAGTCAAAGTCGTATAGTAAGTATAGTAAAAGTATAGTAATTGGTATAAGAAGCAAAAGTGAAATGGAAGGAAAAAGGAAATTTCCACTTGTGTTGGAAGCGGATCGCTCGATCACTCAGACCCCACTTGAGGCTAATTACATGCTACAAAAAACCAAAGCCATTTGGTTTTATTGAAATGCCACATGCCACTTTGTGCTTGTCAAAGGGTTCCAAGTAATTTAATTATTGGGGTTTGTTTTGCTTGGTGCTGTGTGTCATGTTATCCGTATGCAGGTTGTAGACACGTACATAGTTCTATGCCAGAGGAGACGTTGTGGGAATAGATGACTGTCAATTGTACGGAAGTTGAGATGTGTGCTGATGTTTTGATTTGATTTGGTTGTTAAGGACAATCCGAACGGTGTCAACATCGAAAGAAGATCAATTTCACCGGAGTCCTTCAGCCCCGAATCTCCTCGCTTCGGACGTCCCAAGTGAAAGGTCAACTCAAGTGTCGATAGCGGGATCTCGACGAGCATCCGTCCTTCCTAAAGCCAAGAATCGAGTTCCGCCAGCCCTGAAGTACTTGAGGCAAACCATGTCTGTTGACTGTCCATCTTCATCTCCATTTATACCCCACTCGACGATCACGAGCACGAACACGAGTGCGTTTCCCAACTCCAACCCCACGGCCAGCGGTGGTAACTTGATCGCGTCAGGTTCAGGCTTAGTGGGTGCAACTCAGACCAAAGCTATGACCACATTAATAAGCTCGACTAGTCATTCCAATCCCGGTCAAATCATGACTTGTTCCACATCCCCTGCTAATGCCGGCAGCAGTTCCAAATCAAACTACGGTCACAGTCAGATGGTAATTCCTAAATCCCGCTCGAAAGGCGCGTACCACGCTAGTACCATTCCGGTGAGCTGTTCAGTCAACTTGGCAGACAAGGATAGTCATTTCTACTCGATCAGTGACGGGAGCGTTGGTGGAACAAATTTAAGATCAAGCCAGACGAATCTATCCACTTCCGCCGAGGCTCACTGCAGCCGTCAAACGCAGCTACAAACAAGTCAAGCCACTGGACATGCTCATCATCCAGGATTTAAACCTGGTTCCCACTCCCATAATCCAAACGTTCACTTTGAGCCTGCTACTGTGGAACTTCATTTACCCAATGGACTGGTAACTCTTCATCTGTGTCCATCAGCTTCATCATCCATTGAGACTTTGTCCAACTCTTCCACATCCCTTCGGCTTACTTCCCCCCAACCACAATCCAGTCAGCGAACAGAAGCCGAGAACGTCAACTCCTCCTCGGATCGGTCATCCGGTAAGAGTGAAGGACTCGTTCGACATAAATCAGCTGTGACAGGTGGTACTGGAAGCAGGCCAAAACTTCGCTCCGAACTATCCTGTCGTCCAACGCTTATGAGACAGCCCAGGGTTGCGGATCAATCAGAAATCATAAGTGTTCCTGACTCTGACGATGATCCAATTCTGGAGGAAGACTATGAGGGAGAAGTTTAACATTCAGTTTTAAACAAATGACAACTCTAATCAAATGAATCAACCAATAAATCTAGTCACTTTCAAATAGTAATCACAGTATTTATGGTTCTTACTAGCATGTATGTAACATGTATTTTCGTGCACAGTACGCAAAGCGATACGCAAGTACAGATGTGCCTCCTCCTCTTCACAAATATTCAAAATATCAAGACAATACTTCTACTGTTTATAAATCCATAACTACTTACGTATTCGTATTCCAATTGTAAACTAAGCAAAATTCAGTCTTTAATCATTTCACAACTATTATAAACGTGTGCAATCAAAGACCCAAGATAATTATGTACTGCCTAAACTTTAACCAATTATGATTATTAGACTTGAGCTAACGGTAGCGTTCCCCGATTGCCGATGTTTCTACTGGTGATGAGTGCTGGACAAAAAGAGTTAAGCTCACCAAAATTTAGTGGTCCGTGAATGTAATGGCAATTACCAAGAATCTTAATTAAAACTGTAGTGCCAATTGTCGTTGGAACAAAGAAGGACTTTACAGAAATATGCAATTTAATCATTTGCTTCTTGTTTAACCATATTGAACAGTAAAATTTTCATCTTACTTTGTATACGGGAAACGTCATATGTTTTACGACTTAGACAATGTTTTGTTTGATTAGTAAACTTGCTTACACAAGCCAACGTGTTCCATCTGTAATACTGGTAGGTATGAAATAAAATAATGACTGATATTTATTTTAAAGAGACAGTGAAAATAAATTCATGCAAGATTATCAGGAATAATATTTTGACGGTTGTACTTGAACAAATTCGTTTATTTCCATCCTTACATTTCATATTTAGAAAAATAGCAAAATGCGACATTTATTCTCGTCGTCAACTCTCTAACTGAACTCATCTAGACATACTGTATATACAAATGTTCACAACACACTTATATAAAGTTCCATGTTCATTTTCCGGCTCTGGCTACACATATCTTGTAAGCCAGATCGATTTGTAGCAGTATTATCACTTTAAGATGGGCACGCTTAAATTTTTTACGCAAACGAAGAAAAATGAATTTAAACAAATTAGTAATTAAAGAAGATACCCGGAGTACGAGCAAATAATGAAATAACAAAATCGTAGTGATTAAATCCCGCAAACTCCAGGAACAAGTCAAAAAGTATATATTATAAATAAGTTTCTTTTTTTTTTGCTGGAAATCCTAGGCATTCCTTGGACTTGTAGCCTAAAATGAAAAAAGGAATACTAATGATAATAATACTGAAAGGAGTCGATCCTAATTTTTTGCATCAAATCAGAGGTATTAAGATAATTGCGAAATACATCAATGATTGCAATTATATACCAAGAAATCATTGATCAAGATGACTGTAAACCTGAAATCTGTGTGGTAATAGTTACTGGATTCAAAACCGGAGAAATTCATCCAAATTTGGACCTCGAACCCCCAAAGGATCTGGTGGAAACATGATGTAGTTTTCGTTAATCCATGTAAACTGTAAGACTCTGTCGTAGAAAGAAAATAAGAATTTAGCCTTTAAGTTTTACAAAAATATCCTAGGCCATATTATCTTCCCAGCCGTGCAGTTGTCTAGCAAATATGTAGTACGACAAAATCACCTATTTCGTATGGTTTCTCTCCACAAAGGTTGCTCTTCGAACAAATCTCTAAAATTGTCATTGGAAACAATAATACCTCCAGAGTCTGCAGCGAATTGAACAATATATCTGCAAAAAAATAAAAATAAAATGCATATCTTGGTTCAAAAATCGTAAGTCATTATCATTGCAATGGTATAGCTAAAAAGCAGTTATCACAAACCTTGCTGGATTAGTTTACCTCAAATTAAACTCACACTATAAGTACCTAGGCATGCTGCAACTAAATGTTAATAAAGAAGATGAAAGATGAAACAAGGTAAACAGTATCCCTAGATCTGACTGAACGATATAAATGTAATGGCAGTTAATACTATATTTATTATTATTTAATTTCGAATCTTTCGAAATCAACCACAGGGATAAACTCTTAGTGGAGTTTAACTTGTAATTTGTTCCCGTAGTCCCCCCTTTGGTGAATTTGTACTGTTATTGACTTACCTTCAAAGAAATTTAATGTACTAAAGGGGACTACAGGAACAGCAATATAACTATACCTGTCATCGTAAGAACTGATCCGTTGTCCATCAACTTCTCGACTTGGAGTAAATTTGACAATGCCAGCATTTTCTAGCTCCTCCAAAATATGAGTATCTTGAGAAAGCGAAGGTTTCAGCCGGTACTTAGGTACAAAAGCAATTACAGAATGTCCTCGCCCTTTGAAATAATCACTACAGAGTTGTATTCCACGACAAGAGTACACCTTTTTATTACCATGACTGAAAAAATACAATAGTTAAATTAGCTAGTGTGATTATTAATATAGGGTTTTGATGTAACTTGATAATTTATTATAGTAACTGTTACTAGTCAGTCAGTTTTTTTACTCAAAAGTCTCAATGCAAAGCCAGCAGAATAACAATAATTATTACAGATACATTAAAACTGGCTCCGTTACGTATTAAATATGCTTAGTCTTACCCCATAGCAACATTACTGCCATCAATAATTATCGGTCTTAAGGTTCCTTTTGTTTTAGTTTGTACTGGCCCAGAATGATAAGCGTTCGAGCCATAAATTGACCAGTGAGACTGAGATGGATTTTGGTCAATTGAGTTGGCGGGAGAAACGACAGATTCAGTGGAAGGCCCCGCCGTAGTCCCAAAACCACTCTGTGGGCCAGAAGCTACTGAGCTGGTTATTTGGAACGAGGACTCACCTGATGGATCTTTGATTTCAGCCACAGTTCTGGACGAAGATTGAACATCAGGAATTCCAGCAGAACTATTAGGTACAGAGTGGTTAGACAAAACGTTTAATGGAGCAGTATGTGTGGCGGCTAAGCTTGATAAAGGCGTAAATGTTGCTTCCGCTACAACTGGTTTCAAATTTATTGGCTCCATTCGAAATTTAGGTTTTCCATCTTTCAATGGAACCCACCCTTTCCTTCGACAGTTGTTATCCGTAAAATTGTTATTCATGGCTTGCTGGTAAAACTTGTTGTGAGCATATTCTTGACTCCGTAAAATCTGTCGAGCTTGTTCGACTTTGGCTGCTTGCTTTTTCGGCTGTTTGTTAGGACTTTTGTTCTTTCCCCTATTTTTAATATTGGCGGTAATCTGAATCCCTCTAAGCTTAGCGTTTCTTTTTTTCTTCTTCCCAATAGTTCTACCTGAAATTGGTATTGACCCGATGCTATCGGCTTTGCTTCCTAAAACATCAAAGAAGAAAGGTTGACCTTGTTTCTTCCCACTTAAACGGCGATTAAAATTAAATCGCGGTGGTGCTGGAGATTTCTTTGCCCTCTTTGGAGATTTCCCGGGTTGAATACCAACAATCTGTATGTCATCATCATTCTCCGATTCATCATCAGTTTTGCGCTTGGTCCCCGACTTAGATGAAACAGGGCTAGCATCATCGGTCAAGCTGAGTTGAAGTGTGGCATCACTAATAAGTGAATAATTATCACTGAAACTATAATTAGCATCACTAACTGAACTTTCATCTAATGTTATCGTCTCCACAATCTTCTCAGCAACCTGGATATCTTCCCCAGAATCACTTTCACACAAATCGATTGTTTCACTAAGTTTCGTCTTCGCCTTATTTCCTTTCATTCTTGGACCTGTTTCACCCCACACAAAAATAGATTATTCTTCAATGTTTTACAAAATCAACGTACGAGTTCCCACCGTATGACGTCTTATTGTTCCAAAATAATTGTTTCGCTGGGAAGGAAGTGCTTAATGTATAAATCATGAGTTTTTTCTCACTAAAATGACATCATTTTTTAAATGTTGTTTCATAAACCTTATAAAACTTATTTTGATGCTCTCAAAATGTAATTCCGAAGTCACAGACTACTTGAATCTGGGCTAGTAGTTATAATAAATACCAGTTGGAGCTTTCGAATGTCATCACCCTGTGCTTGATGCTAAATACTTATGAGGAAACGTTATAAACGTTAGATAAAACAGGAAAAGTGGATACATGACCTTTGAGCAACATTTTTCGCGTGGTAATTTCAGTGGGAAATTTCAGAAAGCAATTTTTAGAACCAAATAAGTATTCTCATTTTTCTTTGGCGAACGAAATTTCAAGTGCATTGTTGTTAAGCATTCCGATTTTGTTTAACAAGGTCTATTGTCAATTGTTACATACTGTATTATAAATAAAAATGTTTTTGGAACAATCAGACGTGATGCATTTGGCGGGGGAATCCTTTGATTGTTAGTATTCAAATCAGTTCTCAGTGAAGTTGAAAGTATGTAAACCGAAACATCTACTTATTCTGACTTTGTACGCGAACAATATTCCAAACAATAACCAAATAACATGGTCAACGCTACGGTGATTTTGTTTAAATGTTACAACAACTGCAGTTGTAGCCTTGACACTGACGACTGAAGCAGATTAACAACTAATACATAATGGTAATGATGCATAGTTTGCATATGAATAATTTTCATTATTAGAACAATAGGTAAGGTAATCAATATTACTAATTATTAAAATTAAAGTTGTACTTCATACTTACTTTTCTTTTTGATAGAACTCGCCATTGTAACTTGTAACTAGCCTAAACTTGCAATCGAAGTTATCTTTCACTCCCACAATTACGGGTACGGTTGACGGATAACCAACAAATTAAATTCAAACTGTAAAATAAAAAATAATTAAATTGGGCGTCAATTGCTGTCTGAAATTATTGTTTTTGCAGACAGGTGATTGTTATTATCCGGTTGATTGTTCAAGTTATAAATTATTATTAACCGTGTGGACAAAGTAACCATGAGTCATGAATGACCTACTACCAACTATAATTACCTACCTATTATTATAATTTAATGGGGAGGAAAGGGGAGGGTCATCATTAGGTATATATATATAAAGACTGAAATCTGTGGTCTGATTACAAAATACAAACTTTGAACTTACCTTTGACAAATCTGCATTGAGTTGTTAGTGATACCACTACAAGCGAAGTACGATATCAACGGATTCTTTCTACATACATATTCCACTTGATTTATAATTTTGCAAATTATTTCAAAGTTAGTGCCCATTCCATAACCTGTGAAACTCAAGAGCAACTAGAAGCAATGAAGTTGAATGAAAATGAAGGGCAGAGAGTTGTTTCGAATGGTTTGTGCATTGCCGCTTACCGCTTACTACCCTTGTCTTATTTCTTCCTTGTATTTCTTAACCATCCATAGTTGCCAATGTTATTGCATTTTGTTTTGGTAAGTTATTCACCACTTTGGTTTTCGTTTGGTACCTAAATTAGGTAACATAATAGGTAGGGGGAGTGTGCCTATATGTGACAGGTCCCTTAGTGTGACACCCCCACAGTATTTCTGAAACAAGTCGCGACA
>JAAXYX010000444.1:0-15000 GCA_036851915.1 Ptenothrix huangshanensis
GCGATTCCGCAGATGGAGAATTCGTTTAGTTATGAAACAATTTGTATTTTTTTATTTTCCTAAACTATCTTTTCATTATATCCGAAGAAAGCCCCCTACTCGAATACTACCCTATGTTTTTGATCTTTTTTATTCATTTTTTACTCTACTACCCCAGGGGTTATGAGTGCGTCGGTACGGTACATATATACACATTTTCTCACTTTCTCTTCAGTGCTTAAATAAATCAATTACCAAATAGTGCAAAGAAAGCTGGATTCATTTTCTTTACTCGTTTGGACTGCTCCTCCAGCGACCAATCTAAATTCAATACGTCCTGGAAGGGAGCAAACCGGCTGACTCCCTCAACTACTTTGACAACCTCAGCAATAGTTTTTGACGCTGGTGTGATGACTTCCCTAAAATAATTAAATAAACAAAATCTTAAACTGAGTCATTATTACATTAACTTGGACTGTATGTTAAAAACGAGATCAATCGCATACTTCTTATATTGATGCTCTCCCAAATCCGAAAACATATAACTAGTAAATCCAAAAACGTCAGCAGCAAAAAATCCAATATTGTGCAGCCGAGCTAGACGATTGAGACGCAATACTTGTTTCCTCGTACACCCGGTTGTGATAATAACGGTGAATTTTTCATAAAAGCTATCGAGTTTATCATCAGGGTTGGAAGGATCTGCAGTTACTTTCACCATAGGATTTAGCTTTTGAGCGTTCGCCAATGATGATTCCGCACGCTGAAAACGGCAATTAGTGTTAAGGTCAAAACAGGATACTTTACGCATTAAAAGACTCTATTAGGTACGCACGACAGGTAGAGGCTGGTTCGGAGCATGCAAAATCACACAGGGGGAAAGATGACAAGATCGAAGGAAGAGACTACACACAATCCTCAGCAGCTACGGATAAATACAAACAACATCATCCATCCCGATAACTTCTTACATTTTTTCCAATAGAGGTTTGGGGAGCAAGAAATTGGCTCGAAGCATCAAGTGGTGAAAGTGGGACGTGGTCCATCAAAGTGACAGCCTTAACTCCTCCGAGAATAATATTTTTACTTAATTCAGCTCCAAGGCCTCCCAATCCAATGACTAATATCTCGGAATTTATTAATCTTAAAACAAAATTAAAAGTTACAACTTAATTATTACATAATATTTTTTGATTACACTATAGAGCGTCAAGCGACTTTTCAGACGTAGCCATCGAATCGAAGGAACAGCGCATTTCAACTAGCGCTCATCGAGCGCAAATATATACGTATAAGGTGACACTGTCATGACACCAGCGGCGTTGCAAGCTACCAAAATCATTCGTTTACCGAACAATTTAATACAATAGTCATTACTGTTGATTGTCATGGCGCTACCTCAAAACCGTTTTTCTTACCTGCCTGATACTATTCACGAAAAACTGCTACTCTACAGCGGAAGCAGCATCTGACAAACCATTTTCCTAACATGACAGGGCGACTTGTTTTATCCAATTTATTAAGTATAAATTTGAAAATTTGAAATTTTTGAATAAAAATTATAACACCAGAATGGGAATAATACTAGCACTTGAGCACTAGTCCTTAGCACAACAATAACCATTTTTCATGGGTATGGGCGTAGTAGGTGTAGAGGTACTATTACCTGATTTGCATTTTTGTTTGTTTTACTACAGCCAATAGTGGCATTTTCATGTTTAAAACATCCTTTATCTATCTTTATCTATTATACACAATACACATCGTTATTGCACCATAAAGGATAAGTAGTTAATATCTTATGTTAATTTATAATAATAATAAACGACTGACAACCAAACACAATAACATCTTTTAAAATTCATAAATGTATTTTACCTTTTCTGCGCATCAACTCCCCAAAGTCGAAGTTGTCTATCATACAAAGCGGCCTCATCCTCCGTCAACATTTGATCCCCTTGATCCCCCCGCTCTTCGTGAAGTTCCGAAACCATTTCGTTCGCCTTCTAATACACCAAGAATTAAATTAAATCTAAATCACACACACCAAAAACGAACCACCAACTACCGGTACCACAGACAGAATTCAAGATTACTTAAACAGTTCATTTCTATCCAGAACTTACCTTCTAAGGATCGCAATTGAAGTGATACGAAAAGCCGTCCTCGTCCTCGTCACCCGTCAGTCCAGCCAAGTGTTTATTACACCCCGTACCCAGTGACAGCCAAGGTTCAGCAGTGGGACCTGTTTCAACTTTGACACTCTACTATTCCCGCTCCAACTTCTAGAAAAATACCAATACAACGTGCGTTAAACTATATTGTGTTATGCAATTGTGCAAACAAATGTCAAAGGTGATCCTACGACTACAACTAGGACTAGCGTTAGGTCGCGGTCAACGCACAGCAGCTACGTACTTTCGTTGAATTGAATTTCTTGAAGAATCCTAGAATCCTAGAAAAGCTAGCTTGTTGCGTCTCTCTCGCGACGTTTTCGTCCACGAAGCTGCCCGGTGTTTAGAAGTCCAAGTAGAATCGGATTTGCGCGGTTTTGCTGTGCTACTAATGAAAGAGAGAAGCACTACAATTACATGACATGACAAGGCATTGAGTTAGGAAAAGTTCCATCGCACTGCAGAGCAGCTACATGGAGCTACTGGGAGGCTGGAGTTGTGTGGGTTGTGTTGTGTGTGCGATGGTGCGATAGTGGCGAGTGTGTAGTGAGTAAGAAACTACGGGCTGTTACTGTTGAGCATCGAGTTGGAGGTTGTTGTTGTGGGAATGTGGCGATGGAAACGGTGAAGATGAAGACGAAGGGAAAAGTAGTGTAATTGTGTACTGGTGATTGGAAGGGAGACGGAGAGAGATAGAAACGTGTGGGTTGTGGAGGAATGTTTGGGAAGACTTTGTTGGCTAAGTACGTAGGCTACCTGGATGGTGGAATTGAGTGCCATATGAAGGTATATTGGAAATGTTTGTGCGTGTAGAGGCAGAGGCCTGGAAAGGAGACAAGTTTGTTGGGATCGCTGGGTTGCGTGCGATTTCCTGTGCGCCGTTGATTCCTTGGGATTGTAGCTCGTGGCTGTAGCAGAGAACGAACGTCCCCTGTCCCAGTCGTCGTCATTCGTCATTCGTCATTCGAGTCATTGTCAGTACCTGACTCACTTGTCAGTAGTCAAGTCAGTTTGTGTGTGTGCGCGTTTAAAACCCTATACTTATTACTTATTACGAGACTTTTGCTAATAGTAAGCAAAACTTACCTTTCTCGCTTACATACGTTACGTGAAGTGGAAAAGGTAGAACTATTGAATCCCAGCCCTGGTCGTCCTCGTCCCGTCAATTCGCTTGTTAAAGCTGCAACATTTCCACATTTCCATTGGTTTGTATTTGTTAGCTGTGCAAGAGTCCAACAGTTGCTGTCTGTCTATAGTTCTCAATGCCATAGTGGGTATGCTTTGAAGAGTAAAAAGTGGTGGAATGGAATATTGAAGTTGAGTGCGCATACAGCTCAGAGAGTTCTGGGTGGTTTGGTCTTGACTCAGAGTCATCGTGATCACGATCATAGTCAGTACACAGTGAGTATTTGTACTAGTTTATAGTACGTACGTATTTAGAGTCGTCATTAAAGACAAGTCCAACTCGAAAATCCAATCCAACGATCCACCAAACCAAGGGGTTATGTTATGTGTCATCGTCATCATGTGGTGTCAGTCTGTTTCTGGTTTCTACGCTAGTCCTACATACGCGTAGTGAGTGTTATAAAAGCGATGATTGAAGGACAAGAAAGACTAATTATTAATGGGTGAATCAAAACAAGACGTACTTGTGAATAATTTAGACGGGTCCGTTGAGATTTTGATGCCCGGACAGTCTGATTCTGGATCATTAGGTGACGGAAGATCATGGTCCAGTGGTCGTGAACATCAACCCTTGCTTCGTTTGGATGATTGTAATTACAACAGTTTCCCAGGTAGGCTATGATCTATAGACTCACATAAGTAATATCTTTCTCAGCTCTCGTTGACTATTGACTATCAGTCTCAAATCAAATCAGATCAATTCAGCTTTGTCTGTTTGTCGGATGGTTTCGATTTCGTTTCGTGATCAGACTGAACTTGTGGGGAGAAAAAAAGAGTATTCACACAAACCTGGTTAAAGTCTTGTTGGAAGTGTGTAAACAGTAAGGGGAGAGACCTCTCGTCTGATTTCAATTTCTGGAATATAAAGAAAGACAAACGATAAAATGACTAATTGAAAATTCTGTATCAGAGCTGTATAAAACTGTAAAGAGAAAAGAAAATATTAACCTAAACTAACTATGACTGCTGATTTCGACCATAATGTGTAGTTATGAATTGCAATTTCATATCTAATACAAATTCTCAATTTCAAGGCATGTGATGGAAGTTAACGTTTGCGCTTACACTATTTTTAATCCTAATGTGGTTGTAGATGACCCATGGTTTAGTGATTTAGTTCGCCAAGTTGAATTGGCAATTGACTGCGGTGTATTACCTGAGCGCATTTACCAGGGATCATCGGGTTCTTATTTTGTCAAAAATGCATCTGGGGTAAGTGTAAATGTTTTCTATATTGGATTTTATTGATGTTGTAAATGATGTGTTTAAATGTATGAAGTATTTTGTTGATGTTGCACTAAGCATAAACGAACCGAAAGGTGGATTCGAAGAAAATGCTATATCTGTCATTATAATTTTTGTTCGAAAGAAAACTGTTGCAGTATTTAAACCGAAGAATGAGGAACCTTATGGTCGATTAAATCCAAAATGGACCAAATGGCTTCACAAACTTTGTTGTCCGTGTTGCTTTGGCCGCTCTTGTTTAGTGCCAAATCAAGGTTACCTGTCTGAATCTGGAGCCTCTATTGTGGATCAGAAACTTGGGTTGAATATTGTTCCAAAGACCAAAGTAAGTGGTGTTTGTAATGATATTGCGACATAATTAATGGATGAATCTACCTACGTGTTAAAATGGCACTGAAGTTGCAACCTAAACATAATTACTAGTTCAGGATGATTAAAGAATATATTATGAGTACAAGTTAGTATTTCATTTGAAAAATTAATCTAGGGTTTAGTGGGGCTTGGTAAGAGTAATAAGATAAATCATTTATTTTCACAGGTCAGTACATTGGTAATTTATGTTTTAACCAGTTGCAATTTTGTTTTCTTAGAACGTAAATGAAAGTAAAAGTATGACCTCGATACATAATTTGCAAGATTGTCAGTAACGAAGTCATTATTATTGATTATTATTGTTAGTAGTTGTAGTTGGTGATTCAGATTCCACTAGGATACTATGACTCAGCACATTCATGAATACGTAACGGAAAGTTTTTACATATTACTGCGTGTTACGTATGATTAAAGAAGAAGATACCTCTACTGCCGTCTTTAACCTACTACACAATACGAAACGTACAACTTTATTATTCAGACATTGGGAATAACTTACTGATTTGATTTTTTTTTGTTCCTTTGTTTGTTTAGGTAGTGAGGTTAGTGAGTGAAACTTTCAATTATCCCCGTATAGATCGTGAAAAAGCTCGATATAAAAGGGTTGTCTCGGAGCGGTTTCCATTTTTTGGTCGAAGATTTAATCGAATAGGCTTACCACCGAAGGTAATCTTATCTAAAATAATGTTGAGATTGTATTTTCTAGTTTAATGTACAAGCATTCCATTGTTCATATGCATGTTTCTAATTTGTGCTTGAAATTTTGCAGAGTGGGTCGTTCCAGATATTTGTTGAAGGGTATAAGGATGCTGATTTTTGGCTACGTAGGTTTGAAACAGAGCCCCTTCCAGACCCAGTTCAAAAACAATTCCAATTTCAGTTCGAACGGTTAGTTGTACTAGACTATATCATACGAAATACAGATCGCGGAAATGACAATTGGCTAATAAAGTACGAAAGGCCCGAAGTGAAAGACAATTTGGTTGAGGTAATCAACTTTTTAGTATTTGCATTATTTGTAGGTAGTTATTAAAGTATTGTGTGTATGTAGCTGTTGTTCTCCCCTGTGGGCATACCATGTTATATCTATGGGATGGGAGGTTTGGTAGGATAGCTATAATTGATCCCATTGTTACATCGTAAATATGATAAACAATTTGTATTTTACATGAGTCATGGATTTTCTAGTTTACAAGCCTGTGCTTACATCCTGTTACTGTTAATCTATTATTTGCTCAGTTTAGTATTTATTTAGCGTCTCAGGAAGGATAATTTGCTCCATTTTGATGAACCCTGATAGCAATGAAACCTAATTTTCATGTGATCTTTGACTTTACAAGGAATGGAGTGTAGTCAAAGCTCCGGAGATCAAAATAGCAGCTATTGACAATGGTTTAGCATTTCCATTTAAACATCCGGACTCATGGCGGGCGTATCCTTATCATTGGGCTTGGCTTCCATATGCTAAAATTCCCTTTAGTCAAGAAATCAAGGACTTAGTTCTGCCTAAAACTTCGGATATGAACTTCGTTCAAGATCTCTGTGATGACTTGTACCTACTATTTAAGGTTGTCAATCGATTATTTTACTTTAACAGATTTATATACACCTAATGTGCATTTCTATACATAGATAGTCTTGTTAATGACTAATAAAAATTCGCAAAAATTATGATCACTTTTTTAATATCCTGTTTACAGCAAGATAAAGGATTTGATAAGCAAATGTTTGACAAACAAATGGGTGTATTACGGGGGCAAATCCTTAATTTGAACCAAGCTTTAAAGGATGGTCGAAGTCCTGTCCAGTTAGTTCAGATGCCTTCGGTAATCATTGAAAGGTATGTAACAATTTTCTTTTGATTGGAGTTCCTTCTATATTATAGTTAGGTATTATATGTGGAATAATAACATGTTGTAATGGAGAATTGTACTAATGAAATTCGACGCTGTTCCAATATAGGCAGCCGTAATCTACTTAGTTCATATTGTTAGAACTTTTGAACAATGAGGTTCCTTGAAAGCAGGATGAAATCCTTGATTTACAGTTTTACAATTTTGTACGTATATCACAATTGAATTATGCACAGGGTTCCATGAGTTTATGGTGTCACTTCGGAGACAATGTAGTCACGTGTTCGACTAAGTAGCTTATGAATGCCTATGTATGGTATATCATGTTGACGTTTTGCCTTTGAGAATTCTACAAATAGAGCAAATTTAGAAGTTGATCATTGAACCGTTAGCAGCTCCGCACTGTATAACCACAATAGTTCATTTTTTATCAGCGGCATATTACTTATTAAGCAGCTTTTTGAGTTACTTTCTGACGAATCTTACTTTAAAGTTAAGTAGTTAAATTTTTCGTTAGTAAAGAAAAAAGGATATATCCGGTAATACAAGATATTTTCTATCTGTAGCAGTGCCTCGGATGAATGATCATGAATCATGTAAATAACAAACGAAGTAATATTCGCATTTGTCCATACGTTTATGTATACTATGTAACTATGTATTTTCGAAACTTGATTATTTCATCATGCTGGAATCCAAGGTTTGAGTAATTTAACTGGAATCTTGAGCAGCTATTGAATTTTATTAAACGACAGTGACCTTTTAATCATCTCCTTGGACACATATCGTCGTTTAAGAAGCAAAGTGGGGAATTACTTGGTTTACTTTTGTTGTAGTAACAACTGCTGTCGCATTAATTTTTTACTCAAAGATACTGAGAAGCTGAGAACCCCTATATATGGTTGAACGCTGGAAAAAGGAATTGCTTTTAAATTCCCCCATTTGGTTTATTTTTCTGATATGTCTGGATTAGATGCAATAGAATGATGGCTAGCAATTTTGAAATTCAAAATAGTTCGATTAGAATAGTAGACAATGCAGCTCCATTATTTAAGGATTTGATACCTTGAACCATAGTGCACAGGTAGGGTCCATTTCAAGGTTCATTTCAAGGTCTATTTGAAAAAGAATCTCAGAAATTTCACTGGAGGCAAAATCGTTGCCCTAGTCCTAGTCATTAGTCATAAACCTGTGGTAGCGGAAATCATAGTAGCCATTGTGGGTTTTAAAAATTAACTATCACTTAAGTAATTTTTTGCAAGTCCAACGGTTTGACAACAACTGGGGTGTATGTCTATGTTTACGGTTGGATCAAATTTTGAATCATATGTTTGTATACCTTTGGTGACAATTACCTTCGTAGGCGCGTGAGGTTTTTCTTATACTTACCCCACAAGCAAACTATTTAAAAGTGAATTCGCATTTCGGATTCAAATAATGAAAACCCAAAACCTAGATGATTTTCGATAATTTAGTTCAGCCTTCAAAGCCTTAGCAATTTCAGCAGCTGGTCCATAACAGTAAAGGAAAAAAGTCAACATGTGGTCCGATTTTAACCGGCTGGAAAACTAATTTTGCCAACCAGTTACAACAACTGCCAAATTGTTTTAAACGTGTATTTCCTAGAGCTATAGTTATACATAAACGCTCATAGATTGAGCTTATAGAATCTTACCGGGCACCCTGCATAGGCCTGTAAAAGTCATGTTGAAGAGCTTAAGTATTGACTAGCGTTCAGGTCTTAAAGCTTCTCGCTCGTGAGTCTCGCAACTGTACTTACTAAAAGTTTAGATTACTTGTTGACTTACATCAGTTGATTAATGTCAATAAATCCAATAAGTATCTTATATGTATTTCTGTTTTTGATTGAATCGTACGGCACAAAATGTTAACCTGCAAGTGTCTTATGTTTTTTTTACTAACTGGCACTGATATTTATTTGTTTTCCAGATCAAATGATCCGTTGGGTGGACGTTTCCGTACATTCAGCGATAGTTTCAAACAGCGTTTCCAATATGAAAGTCCTTTCTTCTCATGGTGCTGATTCCAATGCTTTTACAACTGTTTTCCTTCATACGTTATTTCGGATACGAAAACATCAGAACTTACGCATTTATAATCTATTCCGACTCTCTACCTATTGCGCAAGATATCGTGTTTATTGTAAAAGAGCGTACGATTACATTTTGTTTTTTTCAGTCAGTAGGTTTATCCATTGCACGGAATATATTCTAACATTAAAGCTGTAGGTTATTTACGAATGTCTAACGGCATAACGAACGCAAATTAAAGAAGCTTTACGTAAAACATCACTAAACTCTTATGTGTAAAATGGTCACACAAAAGTCTGAATGCGAGCATTAATTCACTAGTTCTAGTTTATTACTGTTCCCTTTTGATCGTATATTGTCTTTATTGGTTCCTTTTTGCATGATATTATAAATCAATTACCACATTGTGATTTTTTTGGAATTTTGAATTTGGTCTAAAATAATTACTATTTATGTTGCGAATTGAGAAGGAAGAAAAGTACTCAAATTTTCATCCACAAGCACTGCATTCGCCTGTACATTGTTGGTCGATCATTTCGCCAGCTGCTCCTCCTCCACAACAAGGAGGAGGACAGGGACTGTGGCAGAATGAAGCCTCCGTATTGTTTGAGCAGCCTACGCAAATTATAATTAATTATCATCGATTTTCCTTTGTAAACTATCTTGTTAATCTTTGTTTCAGTATATATATATAAATTTGAATTAAATGTTTAAACCCATTGTACTTTGCAGTGTATCTCCATCACAGTTAACAAAGTGGAATGGTGGAAAATCATTTCTGTAGGTTGAGTAATCTGCGAATGGAGCATCTGAAAATCGAGGTCGTGGGTCAGGTTTCATACTTCCTCTCCTTTGTGAGCAACGCGGGAAGAAGTCGCACTAAAAACATATAATTAATATTCATAACAAATTAGATCTTCTATTTGCACATGTATACAACTGTTCCATGTATTCGAATAGCATTTCTCTTATTAATGAAGAAGTGATTTTAGTTTATTTAAACTAGTTTTCATACCCTGTATGTAGTCATTGCATCGAAAGGGGCGCATGACATTTCTCCTTCGGCAGGTGGCTTTGCAGACCGTTGTTTCGCGTATTGGGAATCACGAAGGCAGTACGGTATGAATGAGCATCTATGAGTTGTCTTGTCCTCCATAGGTGCACAAGATGGATCAAAAAAGTTATTTGGTCTAAGTGATTGTGTTCGGGGCACCATGCATCCTTGAAAGTCGCCTCTATACGTGGAAATTCCATCGAATGGTGCATCTGAAGGGTCGAATTGTGCTTTTAGTGCCCATGGTGGAGTCGTCCTGGGACACGTTGGCATTGGAACGAAAGCAGCTCGATATGTACTGACACCATCCAGTGGAGCACATGACGGGTCAAAGAAGCTGGACGGTTTTAAGGATTTCGTTCGTGGAACACAATAACCTTGAAATGCATTACGGTATGTTGAAACTCCGTCGAAGGGTGCACAAGAAGGAACGAACTGATTTGCTTTTGCCCATGGAGGTGATTTGTTCAGACATACAGCGTTAGATCTAATAGATAGGCAACAAAGACGGACCAATGTAAATATGTACCATAGTCGGAGTTTATTGAGACAAACTAGGTTCGATCTAACAAGTTTTACAGGGGTAGCATCAAGTGGTCATTAATTAATTATGCAGTGCCATAAAAATGCCATTTTACCAATCGTTTATAACGTTAGTTGTATTGGCCTGCCCGCGTAACACTTTGCAAAAGTACTCCTTCCACCAGATACACTTGTACAGGCTGTTTCAGATGATCCAAATACCAACACATTTTATCTTTTTGTGTTACCGTTAAACAAATATTAGGGCTTCCTGTTTTTTTCGTTTTCAATAAAACAGCTATGAAATGTTGAAGAAAGTTATAAGGAAAATCTGAAGCAGCGGGATGCAAAATGGATAAACGTCACCTAAATGTGGCCGTTTTAAAATTGTGTACCTGTCTGCAATTCATGAACCATTGATGAGCTTACAGTTCTCTGAAATGCCAACACAACGACCCGGTATGCTTTTGTATTATGGACGTAATTATTATTGAATGACCCTAGGAGAGTAAAGGTGTACATTTCAAGATCTCCAGCCAAGATGCCATGAAAATCTAACTAGTCAATTTGGAAATTGTATCATCATCCTAAACTAAACCAATATTTTAAAAATACTAAATACTGGAAAATGGTCCAAAAAATCATGCTGAATTACTTACGCACAACAAGGTCTGCAAGCCATTTGTTTTAGTTTTTGCTGGAAATTTCGATTTCAAATCAAAATAATGAAAAAAAAAATAGGAAAGGATAAAAATGAGAAAATAAAGGATGAAAATGGATAATGTTCTTAATGTTCGGGGTCGGAATCGGGAATACTTAGGGATTAAATGAATCAAAATGTTACGTTACTGTTCTAGTACCAGGTAGATAATAAACAAGTCTTACGCATAACTTTACAAGAAAAAATGTCCTATTGTAATTGTACCATTCTGTGTATGTATTATCTGAATGCAATAGTAGTTGCTATTATCACTACGCTGTATTACTTGCACTACAAATACTACAATGATAATACTAATGGCAATAATGCTATTTTCGTATCAAAACATCAAAAGTTTTTCTTTGAAATTAAATTTTAATTTGTGAAATAAATCTATTCACAAACTTTGAATTTGATGTAATGAAGTAGCCATAACAATCAACAATATTACAGCTCATATTTCAGTGAAACTATTTCCAGTGAGATTATACATACCATTACAATTAGACTACCCGTTTAAATATGCATATAAATGAAAGACATCAAAGTTTGAATTAGTGTAAACTGTATGCATAAATTACGGTTTAAAAAGTTAAGACAATTTATGTTTCACGCACAAAGAGGAACTGAAATCAAAGTTAGAGAGGGATTAGCTCGTGTTTCATGCCCATTTTTTATCCACATTCTGGGGTGGCGGTGAGAGGACGTGAGATAATTACCCAACTATAAGATCATTACCACTTATGGAGGGCACTCGTCAAACCATTGACTGTCGCGTAGTAAGATTAGCGACTAGAGCCAAATTCCATACATTATGAATCGTACAGCGATCAAATTGACAACAAGATTATTTTTATCGAATCAGACATCTCTCTTCAAGTTTTATTCTTTCTTTCTTCTACACCTTTGTACTCTCTAAAGACTCGAGACTCGATTAATCTGCGAGTTTTTAATGTGTATGTATATAATAATCCTCACGTGACAATTAGAGGACCTTTTTGGGAATCCTGAAGATACACATAATATGGTAATTGCATGCAATTACTTACGAGGGAATGATGCCAACTGGAATTTTTCAGAAATTACGGGAGCTTCTCGGTTTAACTTGCTATTAATGAGCAGTTAAATTGTCGTGTAAATTTTCATTGTCATACGTGATAGCTGACATAGTTTTGTGGCGTTATTTGTAATTATTACAGATTATGACCCAGAAAGGGTGGCTCATTATTCAAACGGAAACCAGCTCGCTGCACCGACGATTTCTCTTTAAATAAAAAAGGTTCTTAACATGCCCATATTTCCATTATGTACCTCTTGACTCATTTCCTCGTTAGCCAGTGCATAAAATATGTAACTGTGTCTCAAAACGGTAAAATGGAAATAGATATTGAATACTACTATCGGTTGTTGTTTATCGCTTGATTCAAAAAGTGATGATAATTTATGCTATTGTACTATCATCTGTATCATCTGTAATTATTTGCATTATACAACTATCATTGTAGGTGAGTTTGACTCTACAAGAGGTAGATACAGATTTTATGTTATGTGTACTTATTACAGACATATCAAAAGAAGAATGTCCATTGTGTATTGTATTGATATCTGAAGTCGTTTTTGTTCTTGTTCATAATAATATTTTCTTTTCATAATTCTGGTTTGTAATTTTCTTTTTCACCGATTCTTGCATTCGTATTCATAGGTATATCGTCGACGTCGACTCATATGGCCCATTCATGAAATTGTTCTATACTATTCTTGCAATACTTTAAGCCTATATTACATCACATTTTTGCCTTTCTCAATATCTGCGGGGTGACCATTGTGGTAATGACAACTCGGTATTTTGGGCTGAATAATTACTTACTTTCTACAAGTACCAAAAAGTGAATTTGTTTTTCTTACTTCGTAAATATTTTCGTATCTGTAATTAATTACAGACAGATCAAAAGGTAAAACTATTAGTAGTACTAATATTAGAATAGGAATATTAATTTTTATCCTTAGCCTTAGCTTCGACTGTGTTTTTTGTGTTCATTAAACTTGCATTGTAGACGCGTGAATCATTGCCGTCGTCGTCGTCGTCGTCGTACAATGGTGATTCTTTTAAAATTGTATAAATGTATGATTGTTAAGTTGTAGTTGCAGGTGCTTTAATTAAATCATCGCAAGTAACCAGCCTATAATAATAATCCCTCCTTTAGAATGCATTTCATTTCGAGCTTACTCTGCGCAATATCTCTTTTTATTACACAATCAATAAAATCCTTGTTTCTTTTTCTCCAAATTAATATTCATTAGTTTAGGTATATATATGTATATAGTTATTTATATACCATACTAGGTCACATACATACCTTGCACGTAATTACTCACTGTACACACTGGAACTGGAAATTATTTAGGTAGATATCATCAATACTTATCGATTTATAATTCTTTACTAGAATTACGAATGCTGTACAAGTTCAAATACAATTTTAATGTTTTTTTCCATTCTTTCACAGACCCTCCATTAGTTAGTAGTAGTAACTAGAGTTATTGTGATCATAATTATATAATACATAGTATGCACAAAGATTTAACGTTGTGGGAAATACAAAAATATTCAGACCTTGTAATACTCTATTGACTTTACATTTACAGCACAATAATAATAGGTTTAATTAATGTATAGTTTAATTACTTAAAACTACTTAGATTAGAATATTACTACTCTCCATAGTGTATGTGTGTAGTGTAGGTAAATAGAAATGTAGGATTAGAGTACAGAATAGATATCTTATGGAACACATGCCAGTCTGAAATAATCTCTTGCATCACACCCAAAATAAGAAGACCATTTTGTTACATTAATTGAAATTGTGTTGCTAACAATCATATAAATGTATGCAGATACGATACCGAAACATGACACACTTTACCTCAAGTCAATGCAGCGATATTACACTTTAATTTAATTCAGTAACATTACTCGCTATATCCCGTGTAATGTAAATGTAAGTAAGTACTTTTGTTATTTCCGCAATGGCTACAGATAAATTAGGAACTGATACAAACAAAGAAATTTACTTCTCTGTGACTATTTAAAAATATTAATGACAAAATACTAATGTTACACTTTGTCCCAGAAGCCCTTTTATTTACTTGAAGATCAATATTTAGGACTTCTAATGAAATCTTTTGAGAAAACCAAGTAAAAAACACGGATCTAAATATATACCCTTTAGCATGATTTGTGACCAAGAATGCATAAAAAAAACATTTTCTAATGTGTATTACTACATTTCGCATTTCAAAAACTTACATACCTATGCTATGTAATTACTTGCGAAAGTAATATGGTTTGCTTTATGATTTGTGAAAACTGTTTGAAACCACAAGACCTTACTTTATGATATAATTACTATTATTCAGAGCTGCTTAAATGTTGCTGCTAAATTCTTCTATGGTGAGTTATGCTCTACAAATGAAGGGCAGGCATGTAGGATCACGAGACGAACTATCTACATCCGTATTATACTTACTACATGTGTAGGTACTACTTCGGATTGAAATCGGACTTTTATTCATGCATCCGAAATTCTCAAACCTGTATTTTTGTAAATAATTTGCCATGAAAGGGGACCGTTTTTCATTCATCAGCCAGTGCTTCATCATGCTTGTTCAAAGTCTAACCATTGCATTGTCCTTTACAGCTAGTGAACAGAACCATTTTCCCCTCTTACGAGATACCCCGAACATTGCAGTGTACATATGCATACAAACCTAGGACGGTAGGTTGGTAGTTACATACATGTGACTGAACAGGAACAGACGAAAGTGGAATGGGAAAAAAGTAGAAAGGCAGCGGGAAACTTTCTCT